>JAIPMN010007224.1:5477-16222 GCA_020650975.1 Apostichopus californicus
AAAAAAAAAAAAAAAAAAAAAAAAAAAAAAGATAAAAAAGAAGAAAACACACACATGACTTGTCAAGAAAGTAAATTGAAATTTAAGTTTATTATTTCAAAAGTGAAATTAAAAGTTCAAATAAATCAGTCTACCTAAAGGGCCAAATGAGAAACATGTGCCATAAATTGTTGGGAGATATAATGTGGCTACATACAGTATACTGTATGAGTCATTGCTCACTGGGATTTCTGGTGCAGTCTACCAAAGGCTACACTTGGGTGTTACCTTATATTAGGCCACTAAATCAGTAAGATTGGGTTTCACATTAAGAGAGAGAAATGATAATTACAGAACCAATTGCTTTGGAGAAATACATATATGTGCAAAATGAAAAGGGATAGGGTTGTTGGGATATAAGATATGGTAACCAGCACATAATGGTTAAGACATACAGTAGTATAGATCGGACTGTGTACATGTAACTTACAAAGGATGTTGCCAGTTAATAGGCTAGGTAGATAGGTGCACTGAGGTATAGGAGACAGATAAGTGAAAAGTAAAGTAAATGCCACAGATTCATACTTTCAAAACTTTCGAAACTCGCAACTTTTTACTTAATTATTAATTTGAAATTAAATCGGACTAATCAACCTAATGAACTACAAAGTAAAGAGGTTTCCTAATTGAATGGAATCAATATGCTGTTCTAAATCCACTCAAAATGCTACCTTTAATGGGAGCAAAAATGGATAGATTCAAGGCATGGGGAGGAACATTAGTAACGAGTAAATTTACACCAAAACAATAAAGTTATAAGAAACTTTCTCAATATCAGAAAGTGGCATTTTTAATGTAACAAGAGCGATGCTTTGGATAGGGTTTGAGCTTAAGACTAATAGTAACGACTGGTCATATTACCCTGATAGCTTGAGAAGAAAGTTATAAGCTTTATACTTCAGGAGGATAAAGTGTTGAATAAAAACTTTTGACTAAAAGAGATTCTAACATAAGGTTCATGACCCTACCTAAATGACTCAGTGCAATCCTGTGCATTTCACTAGTACATGTCCTCTTGTGTTAAGTTTTACAATATTAAACAGTTTGTTCCTTTTATCCTCTTTCTACTGTAAATGGACAAAAATCACTGGCAGTGTTAATTAAATAAAGTCAATACAGCATAACCTCACTATTAGTTAATTATTCACTTACTGATCTAACTGAAGGTTAGCAATACTCAAAAGAACAAATAATAAAAAAGTAGGAATTGAAAGTGAACAAAATTACTTGACGAATTTTATGATTTTTACTTCAGGCATTTTTTCATTTTTTTTTATCTTTGGTTTTGTAGTATTTTATCAGTTGCGTTTATGGCCATTTTTCTTTGTCCCACTGAACAAGGATCTATGTCACTTCCATAATAGTTTCATTTATCTATTATTTTGTTTTTCCTTGTCAATTAATTAACCACCACTCATCGGGGCATTCACTGTTTAGTTGATTGTTTTCCAATGTTTTAATACTAACTCTTGATTGTTTCGGTTTCTATAGGGATGAGTGTATGCCTTTCCTAATTTAGCAATCTCTATCACATTCACATCGTTACATGATGTATCTTGATGTTATGCATATCCTCCTAAAAGATCATGTCTACCCCTTCCCCCCCCCCCTCTGCTACCCTTAAGAAGATCATATAACGTAATCAGCAATCTGATGCATATCCTCCTAAAGACTCATGTCTACTTCCCCCTCCCCCTCCCCCTCCCCCTAGCACAACACATGATGATCACCAACATGATGCCTCTCCTCCTAGAAACTGATCTCTGCTGCCCTCAAGCAGATCACATGATGTATTTATTGATGCAATTGCATATCCTTCTAAAAAGTCATATCTGCTGCCCCCAAAGGAGCTTTCTATTTTTTTTTTGGAAATAGATTATCAATTATAGCATTTCTAATCCTCCAAAACAGACAATTATTTATCTTTAGTTACAGTTAAAGTATTGAATATTCATTGAAGTTACGCAGCAGATGATGATCTTTTCCAATAATAAGCAAAAACTGTAAACTTTTTAAAAAGGCTTTAAAAGCTGCTGTTTGAAGCATTTATCACAGGATGAATATTGATATAACAAACAGTGGTAATTATGTGCAGAATGGTATTGACACAGAGATTTTGACAACAATCTGAGAATGGATCTATGATACCACTTACTTGTAGGGTGAGGAGGTGGGAGGAGGGGAAAAGAGATACAAGGGGTCGAAGGGGATGGTAGGAGACTAAAGGGGAAGCAGAATCTCTCAAATGTACAAACTTTGTGCTCAAAATCCTTACTTTGTCCCATATTTTTGTGATTGACAGAATTTCAAAAACCTTTAACTTTATCACACAAAAATTTAAGCAATAAATTGATTTCCGAAATGTTCTTTAAGTTTACAAGAAAATTATCTGATACAATAACTTGGTCAATTGTTTAATATTTAGTACAAAGGTGGCGTTCTATATATTAACATGATTATTGCTGGGTTTATTGTCGCACATGTGGTTCTGATTTAAAGTTTACCCTTTTTTTTTTAATTGTATAATTTACAAGTGATAAAGTTACGGCCAAGGTAACATCTGCTAATTGTTACTATAATGTGTCTACAGTACAAGTCTGAGTTTCAATTTTCACTCCAAACTAATGTTCTTGATTTTAATCCAAAAAAATCTCTGAGATTACTTAAAGGTAGTCTGTATAGGCCCCAAATTATAGCACGCTATAATTGCTAGAAGTTTTTAAAAAGTACTTTCCTGGAAGTCTTTTCTCTCCAAATTGTTCTCAGACATTTTTAAGGAACACACAAGATAACTGAATGTTCCAGTGAGGAAAATTTCCTCGAAGGTTGTAATAAAAACAGTTTCAGAATTTTGACCAAAGGTGACCATATTTGAATATCTAGCATATTTGGGGCCAATACAGCATACCTGTAAAGGTTTATATTTTGCATTCATTTGACAGTTTATGAGTTCTGTTTATCATTAAGATTTTAAACATGCTACAGTATGGTGCAGAGAAGAATAAACACAGCTCAACAATCTTTGAAATTATGCTACTTTGAATTAAGGGTTTATTTTCAAAGGATTATATAATGCTGTTTAAAATATCACATTTCCATATATAATTTTTGCAAGACAAACTAGATACACAATATCGCAGGATTTGAAAACTAATAGGCTCGAAACTCCAACAGGATATTGAAGCTTCAAAAATCAAAAATTTACTGATTTAATGAGCTCGAAAATTGGCATAACACAGTATCAATTTTGTTTCCATTTTGATATCAATGACCACTTGTTATGCCCTTATCAAGCTCTGTAAATTTGTTCTAGCTGCTATGAAAGGACTTTTTAGACCAGACACTCAGCATAATTAAGAAACAGAAACTCCCAATAAAAATTGGATCCAGAATAATCTCCTTTCTTTCCTTCTTCTTGAAATAATTTCACATGTTATGCTTTCCTTGCCAATGTAGTCAAATTTTTTGCAAAGATGAGAGAAAACAAAAAATGTGTTTGAAATTGCAATTACAACAACAATACCTGAGCATTTTTAAAATTTGCATAATTGGTATAGATTGTTGCCATGCAATAAGTTGTATCCAAACATAACTTTCCGGTAACTGTTTACATATGCCAATAAAGAAATAAAGAAATTCTATGCTTTACTATGTTACATACAGTTGAATGCTACATGGAGAGCACAGACACTTAAAATACCTGCTGTGACCCTCACACTGTGCACATAATCTCTCTCAACAAGCCCTTATCAATATTAATTTGTACTTTAACGTGTACATAACATACTGTGTTCATAAGCTATTATGCTAGTATGTATTGCTTTACTACACTGTCTTTGCCTTGCATTCACATCCCTGTCCTTGTATTAACTGGGTATTTACTTCACAGTCATTGCATTTACTGGAACTTACTTCACTGCCTTTGTATTCACTTCACTGTCCTTGTATTCACTTTCCTAACCATGTAATCATTTCTATTCACTTCACTATCCATGTCTTCAGTCTTCACTTGACTTCACTATCCTTATATTCACATGCATTCACTTTTCTTTCCTTGCACTCACTTCCCTGTCGTAATATTCACTTCGCTGTTCATATTCACTTCACTATCCATGTCTTCACTTGACTTCACTGTCCTTATATTCACATGCATTCACTTCTCTATTCTTGTACTCACTTCGCTGTCCTAATATTCCTTTCACTGTTCATGTAATCATTTATATTCACTTCAATATCCATATCTTCACTGTCCTTACATTCACATGCATTCACTTCTATATCGTTGTACTCACTGCTGTCCTAATATTCACATCACTGTTCATGTAATCACTTGTATTCACTTCCCTATCCATGTCTTCACTTGACTTCACTATCCTTATATTCACATGCATTCACTTCTCTATTCTTGTACTCATTGCTCTGTCCTTATATACACTTCACTGTTCATGTAATCACTTGTATTCACTTCACTATCCATGTCTTCACTTGACTTCACTATCCTTATATTCACATGCATTCACTTCTCTATTCTTGTACTCACTGCTCTGTCCTTATATTCACTTCACTGTTCATGTAATCAATTGTATTCACTTCACTATCCATGTCTTCACTTGACTTCACTATCCTTATATTCACATGCATTCACTTCTCTATTCTTGTATTCACTGCTCTGTCCTTATATTCACTTCACTGTTCATGTAATCACTTGTATTCACTTCACTATCCATGTCTTCACTTGACTTCACTATCCTTATATTCACATGCATTCACTTCTCTATTTCTGTACTCACTTCCCTGTCCTAATATATTCACTTCACTGTTCATGTAATCACTTGTATTCACTTCACTATCCATGTCTTCACTTGACTTCACTATCCTTATATTCACATGCATTCACTTCTCTATTCTTGTACTCACTGCTCTGTCCTTATATTCACTTCACTGTTCATGTAATCACTTGTATTCACTTCACTATCCATGTCTTCACTTGACTTCACTGTCCTTATATTCACATGCATTCACTTCTCTATCGTTGTACTCACTGCTCTGTCCTTATATTCACTTCCCCATCCTTGTATTCACTTTACTATCCATGTATTCACAATGACTTCACTATCTTTGTATTCACTTCACTGTCTTTGGATTAATTTTAATTTACTTCACTGTCTTGGTATTAGCTACACTGTCCCTATCTTCACTTTAATGGTCTTTCACTTCACTCTCCTTTCCACACTCACAACTTACTCTCTTGTTTTATTAGCACTGCATGTTTTTAGTTACATTAACACTGGTCAAAGTGAGAGAAGGAACAAACAGGGAGCTGTTCACACAACAGCTCCCTGGTACAAGAAGGTGCTGAAAGAGGCAAGGTAGAATGCTGGTATTCGTTTTCAAGCGAACCCATCATTCTTAAAGGCATTAAAATTTGCTGAAGAGTTATTGTCATGTTTACATCATGAATGATTTTACTATGCCAGTGCAACCTCATGAATAATTTTACTATGCCAGTGCAACCTCATGAATGATTTTACTATGCCAGTGCAACCAGCTGTCATACACTGTGTAGGAAGGAGACCAACAAGGAATGTTGTGATTCATCAAACAGTTCATTCACAAAATTAAGCCAAAATAAGTGACATGACATGAGTGGAATTAAGTGTAAGTTGTTGTACAAGGAATATTGGAATTTGTTTGGTTACCAATTGTTACACACAACAGTAGTGGTGAACCAAAGTATTCACATAGGAATGCAAGAATCTCTATAGGCAAGACTGACATAGCCAAAACGAGGAAAATTCACAATATACAAAAGACCAAGTGTACTGTTCTACAGGTCAAAGAATTCTCACAGGGTTCCTATTGTCTTCAAAGTGTGCCCTTCCAAGGAAAACAACAAAGAGAGGAAATGACTGTTTGACAGGTGACTACCCATTGAAAGTTCACAGCTCTTTCCAAACTTGAAGTAAAACATGGCTACAGCAAACACACCACCTACTTGAACCAGGGAGTTGTTATGGAACAACTCCCTGCTTGAATAGTAGCATAACAGGGCAAGTATATCTCAAACTTGAAGTAAAACATGGCTACAGTAAACACACCACCTACTTAAACCAGGGAGTTGTTATGGAACAACTCCCTGCTTGAATAGTAGCATAACAGGGCCAGTATATCTCAAACTTGAAGTAAAACATGGCTATAGTAAACACACCACCTACTTGAACCAGGGAGTTGTTATGGAACAACTCCCTGCTTGAACAGTAGCATAACAGGGCCAGTATGCTACACAGACAAACAAACTGCTTCTGTAAAATTTGGATATTGTCTACTTAGTATGCAAATAAGATAGAATATAGATAAGATACATTACTTAAGACAAGATGCACTTACAAATAAGATACTGTAAACTTAATGTACAAATTACTTATAGTACTATGCTATACTACTGTGTACAAAGCAAAGTAGCTGTAGTACTTATGATAATTAGAAAACTATAAAAAATAAACAAATATTAAGAACAAATTCGGTAGTAGTTTGTAGACATGAAAATACCATTTTGTGAAGAGCATTTTTATGAAGGAATTTCCTATCGTCAAATTGTCATACTTGGCAAAAATACCACTTCTACTGTATAAGTATACTGAAATACCTTACACGTCATATACAACCTGAAATTCACATCAATGTGGTAACGACATCATGTTAATTAAGGAACAGCAGTGTTACTGTAAGTAGGTAACAATTAAAGTCAAGAACTTGGACAAGATGCACAGTGTACTACAATACAGTCAGTTCTTTGTTTCTTTCTGTAACTCGCTAAAATTACTACATGTGAGGAAAAATATGCTCTACAGAGTAAAGGAATAGATGAGGAAGGATTAGGAGACACAGGATGAAAGATGGTGTTGGGGAGGGAGTGGGGTGAGGGGAGGGGGGTAGAAATAGCAAAAGACTAAAATGCCCAAACATCCATCTCACCAAGTAATTAAGAATGATACCAAAAAAAGGACACAAAACTAGTTAAGACATGACCTATCCAATCCTATCCTATTATAATAACCCATACCTTTCCTGATAATACTAGCCTATTATCTTACCCATGCGATGTCAAAGTGTGACTTTTCATCCTCGCCACTTATATCCAGAGAGTCAACAGAAAATTGGTCTTCGCATTTCCCCTCAGACATGTTTGTTCCCTTTGGCATGATAAACCATTATTGCACACGAGAAAGGAATGATAAAATAGTGGTCCGTAATTGTAAGTAACGTTGGAATGGGGAGGCGAAAAAAAATAATATATATATCGTAGATCCGGGAATGATCGTTTAATAGAAGTCGCTCCCCTGCAAGTACACGACGACGACGTTGGATTATCCTGTAAACCTCCGCTACGAATCCTTGACTCGTCCCTAAGGGAGCCGTGTGACATTTAGAGCTAAGGCAGGCAACATCTTACCCTTCAGAATGATCATAGAGTTTATTATAGATCCACTGGCTTTAACCAACTGCAAAGCACACACACACACAACTGTGTGGAATATGTTGTTCTATACATCCAAAGACATATATCCTATCATTGTACATGAAACCAACCTAACTCACAGGAATCTCAAATGGTCCACTCAAAGTGTTTTACACAAAACCTCTCTCCTGTAGACAATCTTGTTACCAATAAGAAACCTCCCAAATCTCTAATAAAAGGTTCTTCAAAGAATGAAAAGCATGACTGCATGAAGAAAATTTCCATTCACAAGAAATAATTTTCCAGCTCAAACTGTCATCCAAGCTAGAAGAAATGTATGGAAGAATAAAAATTTGAACGCTTCATTTATGAAGACTTATAAAACCAACCTTTGAGTCAAAGCATATGTACTGCAATATGGTTTCAATACAGATGAGATATCCTACTCCCAGTAAGACGTCATTCAATGTCCAGTCCCCCCCCCACTGATCAAATTTTGTTCAATTGATAATTGCAGTAGTACGATCTCAAACCTACAGAAGTGCAACTAAACATAATCATTCACAGGCCCTATACTACCGGAGGTATTTTTGTTGCTGGTAAGCTCGTCACAGTGAGAATCAGTTAAGTGACGTTCCAACAGACAGAGAGATCCAGCTGATAAAATCCTTGTACATTAATGAGAACTGTGAAGCGAATCGAGGATACGGAACAGACCGATGATGTATGCAATCTCTGACTTCTCCTCTTCGTTACTTCAAACACGAGTCTGCAATTTAAGACGGTCTCTATATATCCAAGGACTCATTTACCTCTCATCGATGGTGCTGTTCAGACTATAAATGACAAATCTCAAAGCGAAGGCAAAACTGGACTTGAATGTCGACAAAGCAAATGTCCCGAAGCCCCAAATAATAATTTCTGAGAGTTTTATATCATTGGTTCAAAACTGATTTACATTTGTTGACTGTATCGGTAGTACACACACACGACTGATTGATGAATAACCAACAACCTGACGACAGTTGATATATCAAGCAACATTCGTAATGTAAATATCCACAATACAACGTGCGAAGCATTCCAAGTCAAATTACTATTCGTAAAACTGGCCTTGATTATTAACCGATTCAACTACTGAGGAGAAGAAAATGCAGTAAAAATTTACAGTGATACATGAAGTAATGGTGTAACTGTATTATGTTCGTACAGTTGAATGCCAACATGAAATCCAGTCATCTTAGAAGCATTGTCTGAGATTTGTTTACAGCCACGATCCAATTTGACAAACTATTAGGTATTTACCTCTTCTGATTATCTCGCTTGAACATCACAGACAACACACTTGCTCGATTGAACTACTGTACTCAAAGTCCATAGCAACATTATCTGGCTACATCCTATGTCTGAATTCTTGATTGATGAATAACAGTATGAGGATAGTGGACATCACACCACAGACACAATACTGCAAGATTGGAACACAGAGCCTCACTTTTCACACTCCAGTAATCCAAACACCTCTGCTATCCGTTTTCAGCTGCACCTGTTAATTTATTTCCATTAATAACCGCAACCTGAACTTCAAGGGCATCATATTCCTAAACAGGCGTCGAGAATTCCGTTTTTTCTGTTTTCACATGTATAACACGGACAAACTCAGAATATCTAGCTCGATTGAGAATCAAATCATCTAGGAAGAAAATTCTCAGGATGAGGGACGGCAGAGCAGACTTAGCTCAACACATCAAACTCTTCCTTCCATTCCAAACGTGAAAATAAAAGTCACATATATCTATGATGAATTCTACAACAATAAAAATTGCACTTTTCCTCAGCTTTGGTCCAAAAATGGAAATTTATGACAGTACAGTCATGTGAAACAAAAAGTTCAATCAGTGAAACATTAAAACTGACTAACAGACAGAACTTTCCATCCACAGCAACTTATCTCAACGACAATGCACATCCATTTTCACTATCTCATCTTAAATAACAAAACAGAGCTTTTTCAAAATATGCTGTTCACCGTGGTCGACACACGGTTCGGTCTGTTCACAACAGCTGATAGCCGATTCCACTCTCCGTCCTTTTTACCGCAGATGTATACAATGACACGTTGGTGACACCTAGAGCAATCTCTTATGTTTCTCGTCTGAGACTGCTGATCAGGTTAGCTCTTATCAACTCCTACGTCAGAGAATCCAGACACCGATTTGCCAACTTGGATAGACGCCCGCCCGTGATATTCTTCAGACAGACCTGTCTTCCTCTCAGAGTTAGACATACTAAGATAGCTCGGACTGCAATTCTGCAGTCTTCGACGGAATTTTGTACGTTTACTTCGACGCCGCTAATGAACAATTTCCCAATCCTTTATTCCAGCAAAAGAACAGCTGTTCCACTTCAAAGGTTCTACTTCTTCTTCTTCTTCTTCTTGTGTCTGTGTTTGGATTTTACTTTTATCTTTAATTTTTCCGTTCCATTTAGGACATTGCTTCTAATATTTCAAGTTACCTGCACTTCAAAAGCCCTTCTAAAATTTCAATAAGTCAACAACAGCTCTGGGAGTAAAATTCACAGACTAGCAAGTTTTTCTTTCGAATTGTGCACCTAATTTATCGCAGATAATTTATATGCAAATTAACTTTCAAGTCATTAGCCTTTTCAACGGATAATGGTCTAGCAGAGACCTTTCATTACTGTACATCACTTCACGAATGTTGTACTTTACTAAATGATGAATATATGTCAATAACAAAAAGTAGCATATTTATTAAATAATTAATAAGGACGCTACTGAAGGTACAGACATCTATCAACATCTCCCACCATAAAAAAAGTTTCCAATCAAACAAAATATCCATCAAATCTATAAACTACTCTTGTTTGGAGGGGAAAAAAGGGGGCGATTGACCTAAGTCTGTAAAACTCTCGGCATGAGAGGTAGAGTATCAATACTGACAAATACCTGGTCAACAGTTTACAGTCTCATTAAATCCACTATACCTAATCAATTTATACATCAACAATGTTACCCTCTCCCACCCCCAGCAGATTGTCAACATAAACAATCTCACACCCCCCTCCCTTCCCTCATACACACACATCTCTAATGACTACTCTTATGTAAGTATTGTTGATAAAAATTGTGTCTACAATTTACACAACAGACACTACATCCGCCATCAAATATTTATGTAACGACCTCCGGGGGGGGGGGGGGGGGGGGGGGGGGGGGGGGGGG
>JAIPMN010007225.1:0-12206 GCA_020650975.1 Apostichopus californicus
AAGATATAATAAAATGCATACAACTGTAAAGAATTATAGCAGCTTTTAAGAAGGGGTTTCCTTTCGATATAGAGTGTATTACACCTGAAGTACCGCTTTTCCTTTCCATATTGAAAAAAAAAATAATAATTTCCCTTTTGTCTGTACAGATGAGGAATTAATCAACTAGAAGGTTCAACAAATTGATATCATTTACAGAGTACTTGAGGTTGAGTGTATCAAATGTTTGACTTGACACTCCACTTTGCCATTTTGACTCAAATTAGCACAATTAAGCAAAACATCCAATATACTGCCCTTGATATTAATTAAACAATTCAACAATGTAGATTTTCAGTGTTTCTACAATTAAGGTAAATTTAAACAAAATTTGATCCCCTCCCCCCCCCCCAAAAAAAAAACTATATTCTACAATTTTCTAAAACAGCAAAAAGGAATCCTTTGAAAATTGTAATCGAATTTTGAAGCTATTGCAATCTCAAGATAATAAGTATCTGTTCATTGAACCCCTTTTCACCACCCCCCCCCCTCCTCAAACTGAGAGAAGAAATAAATGAAAGTACCAGATACTGGGTGAATTTTATGAATTAAAAAAATATATGAAAACTGATAAATATGGAGAAATTTTTTTCTTAGAATGGAACTGATATCCAAGAACTAAAATGGTAGCGATTCAATCAAGTTTTGCTGGGACGAAGTGTAAGTTCCACAAATCACTTTGGAAATCTCATTGGATTTTATAACAGGTTTAGCATATGATCAGAGCCTTGCAAGGCTGTCATGAATATCCAAACACTAAATTCCCCAAAAATATATAAAGCTACCAAAATTACAAAATTTGAGGCAAAAAAGTGGAAAACATTTCAAAATGGCAGTTCACCGAGGCATTGTAACAGAAATGACGAACAAACACCCGAGAAACCTTTGATAAGATCGTTTGTAAAACCGTATCTCTGGATCTTAATGCTTCCTCACAGCCTGAACGTTAGCTATTTTACTGGCATGAATGTCGCTTGTTAGCGTGAAATGTCTGTTGTGAATATTAATTAGAAACATTCTGCCTTGGTGTATCTTTTTTCAACTGTTAAGCCTTTTTGCCCGAAGGTAACCCCTTCACCCCTTCGTGGTTTCAAGGGATTCTCCCTTTCATTATTTTGTGAAAGTTCAACAATGAATATGCATATACTATTAGGATAAAAACATTTTGATCATTTTGTATTTTTGTACTTCACCTTTTCTGAATTTGACAAAACTTTCTCAGCACACATTTTGGTAAAAGTGCTGGCTTCTATTTCTGCTGTACAGAAGGTCATAAAATACTTTCGGAGGCGCGAGTGTAATTCGCCATCGAGAGCCTGTTGGTTGAAAATCGATAAAAAAAACATGGAAAACTGCAATTTTGTCAAATGTTAAGTTGGAAGAGAACTCTAAAAGTACAGCAAAACAAAAACAAAAGTTATTCTGAAAACCAAAACATCTAATGATACACATCCATCAGCCGAAAGTCATGAAAGCCAAATTTGTCATGTAGCTCATACAAATTTTAACAACTTGAGTATGTCTTTCAAAATTTACCAAGGCAGTTATTAGTCTCTGGTCTTTAGAGGGAGGACCAAGAGCAATATGTGCGAAAAGGTGAAGAACGGAATCATCAGAACGAGGTAGGAGTTAAATGGATGGTTTATACCAAACTTTTTCCAATGGCTATGATAAGCATATTAAAGCATTGTAAAAACTTGTTAATAAAACACTCAAATAGACATTTTGGAGAAGGGGTGGAGGTGGGAAAGGGGATTGGGGAAGGGTAAGGTAAGGTAGGGAACATGGGTAGAATGAGGAGGTAGGTCAGTGTTTAAAAAGGTTACCGGTTTACTCTAGACACAGTTGAGAGCAAAGGGCAGAATAGTTGTGAAGAGATAAATAAGTGACAAAGTGGAGTACCTTTTCCCTGCCTGCCAACTTGTATTGAACCTGTACCCATACTCTAGCAAGTAACATGCACCCATACTTGCTATACCCATACATACTCTATGGATTTCTACACTCACTGGTACTTGAAGAATTTTAGAAAAATGTAGTCTAGATACTCGTGCAAGACTATAAAATCTTAGAGCCTTGTACTGATATCTTTCTGGTCCTCATTAAAACAACGGGTACTTCTTTCTGTACTTGTACTCATGCTGTTGTACTCTTACCATAAGTATGACTGTCTCATATCTTACCTGCATAATGTAGGGAAGATCTGTGTTAAATAATCTAAGCTGATGAGCATTTGAAGATGCAATCTGGAACAAGTAGTCGTTACGTAGATGTGCCGATCTCTTGTCGTTTACGCTCCTCTTTGCACCGAGTCTTGCGCATGATTTTTCTAACGTGTTCTTGGACTGAAAGAGCTTGAGAGAACCTTTTCTTAGCCTGAGTAAAAAAATATATATACAAACAAGAAAGAGAGATAGAGACAGAAAAAAGAAAAGGATTTCATTATATTCAATAGTTTGGTTGATTGTGAGCCAATTTAAATTGTTAAGGTTAAACAAAAGAAACTGCATACTTTAATATTAAAATCAACAGAAGTGTATTCTTACAGAACTGTGAGGAACTGATAAACCTTTTAGCTAATGAAAAGCAAACAAAAACAAACCAGCGTACTGTACAAAGTGCAATAGCAACGCAAGCAAACTATCTGGAAAATAATTTGTAGTCAAATATTAAACCTTTTTCGGGATGGTAAAGAATTTTAGTAACAACAGAAATGAAGCCAATGAGCTCAGGAAATAACCAGAAAACAAAAACGTTTAGTGGTTCCGATGCCCAAGATATTCATAGTGTGGTGGCTAGCCATACATGTTAATATTCATGAACGTATGGGACACCAATGAGGGATTGTCTATTGACTAATGCAGCAAGATTAAAAAGAAGGTACCAGGAATCAGTTATCATGTTGACAAAGTCTGTTTGGTGACATCATTATTAAAACAGATGCATGCATGAATATTAATGAGGTCAAAATTAATGATCTCATCAGTAAGTTCTGTATCTATATACTTACATTGTATTACCCAAGTTCATACATATAATGCTTTTGGTTGTTGAGATATCATGTTTATAAGCTGCTTTTGGCAATTTCCAATTAAGCTTCAACCACAATGAATATTAATGAGGTAAAACTTGTTGTTGAAAGAACATGCATATTCTATGTAGTTATATCCCCATACCGAATATAAAGTAAATCGGACGTACAGTTGCAGCAAAACTGAAATTTTAAGAATTTTATGGTAAGTCCTGCCCAATCATTAATATTCATGAGATGGGAACCAGAAACAATAATGCATGTCTTTTCCTTGTAGGTCATCAACCTATCAAGTATGACATCGATTCAACTTGTCTTTGTGGAGATATCCTGTTACAAGCTTTTTTTTGACGATTTCAATTAAGCCCAATCCACTCATGAATATTAATGAAGTAAAAATTGTTGTTGCAAGGAACATATACTTACTATGTAGTTACATACCAAGATGAACTGAATCTGACATACGGTTGATGAGATTTTGAAATTTTAAGAATTTATGCTAAGCCCTGCCCAATCATTAATATTCATGAGATGGGAACCAATAGGGCACATCTACACGTCATTAGGCATCTACCTACAAAGTATGACATCGATGCAACATGTGTTTGTTGAGATATCATGTTTATAAGCTGCTTTTGAAGATTTCTCATTAAGCCCCATCCATTCATGAATATTAATGAGGTAAACATTTTGTTGCAAAGAACTTGCCATCTAGAAGCCTCTGTTTTAAATCTTTTCCTAACCAAAAATTCTGTACTTTTAAACCTTTTTCTTTTTCTAATTCTTGAGGCAATTAAATCTCTATTATCGCATTTTGTGAAATTCAATCTTTTACAGTAAAACAGCAACAAATCATCAAGGAGTGATTCATTAATAATTTGTGGTTCTATTTAACCTGTTTCGGATCAGATGACCAGATTTGACTTTAATATCAAGACAGCCATATCATGAACAAATAATTGAAGGTTATAGTGAGACAATGGTACAACTGTCATGTATCTGTAAGTTTTGAACACAACATGTGTGTTCCTGATTTATCAAATGGGTATGTTTGCTCTCCAGGCTTTTCTTGGTAAAAAAACAGACTGAATGATACCAAAGGGTTACTGCGTGAACGAATACTTACAATTCTTTGTAAAAGATTTTGATAAAGTACTGAATCTATGTAGAATAAGGCAAAGTCATTGGGTTTTAGTTTATATGTGATTAATGGTACAGAATACTACATACAGTTGTCCTTACATAAAACAGAGCAATATCTTTTGAAAATGGATCTCCACACAAAGAAAGTATGATTATTCTTAAGGGCGACAGTGGCACCAGACACAATATTCCATTTTAGGCCATGTGAAACTGCAGGTAATTAGCCTAATTGCTTGAAAATCATATGCAAATTAGTTTGGACCTTGCTCCATCTGCTGTAAAAGTGTTAGAGACCTTTGTAGAAGTGTTAGATACTCATTTGAAAATGAAAGTAAACATACAGTAGTTTATAAAATATGAAAACATCTGTTGCGACAATCAATTGTATGACTGTCACTGCATGGTTTGATTGTGTTTTGGATGCCAATGTGTTACATAGTAATAAAGAAAAAGACTAGTGTTGAAGAATGACTTATATGTAGTGTCAATATGAATAGAGAGGTGAAGATAAATATAGACGTGCACCCTTAAAACAATAAATCTTGTCCTCCTACTATAGATACCATATTATACCATAAATTACCATAAAATAAAATACCATAAAATAAATAAAATAAAATACCATAAAATAATTAGAGCACGTACTGTACATCCACCTAAAACTACCAGCAGGGAAAATTCCTAAAATGGACCTACTGAAGCGATTTTTTGGCCATGTTTTCATTTAATCATCATTTTGTATGATGCTTGGATGCTATGAGGATGAATTAACTACAGGAGTAATGAAGGTGATTTAAGGCATTTGAGATATTCGTTGGTAAAACGCGAAGATTCCACAATGAGAGCTAGTATGTGGGTTGAGGATCAATCAAGTTAACAATTTCATTTTCTACCTCAAAATGTAAACAGTCATAGTGGATAAATTTATAAAATGCCATGATAGTTCAAGCCATAAGCTATCATATGGGGTGTATAAAGACATGTTCTTTGAAAACTTCTATCTAAGCTCGGGTGACCTTGGAACGTGACAAATTTAGTGCACATGTATAAAAACCAATGTAGCAATTAATTGTGGTATGAACCCTCCTCTTTCACTTGCCCGCACCAATAACACAAACTAACAACAGATTTTGAGCTCATTTGTTTGTGTGACAGGAGACATTATTAAATCTTTCCAAACAAACTGCGAACACTTCACATAAGATGCTCTAGTAGCTAGGATATTACCTTTGGGTTGCTTCGTCATGTTTCAGTCTGGCTTCCTGAGCAACCTTCTCTGCCTCGGAGTAGTTTTTCTTAGACCTTGCTAGCTCCCTCACTGAGTATTGAACTTCATCATCCCAAGCTTTGCACAACTCGTCACACTGTGAGAGCAAAAATGAAAGACAGCACAAATATGAAAACATGACTGGTTTGAGTATTTATGAATGATGGTATTTTAAAGTTAAGAATGCAAAAATTGCCATGAATTTCTGAAGTAACTTCAAGAAGTTTCTAAACATTGGAAATAAATCCTTACCACCATTGAAGGTGGTAGGGACAGGAGGAGTGGGGAGGGGGTCATGCTAGACCATGTAATACACACTACAAATAGAGAGAAAAATGAGTGAATATTTGCGGAAAATATATATTTAATTTAACACAACCTTGCATTTGAGTTTCACATTTCAAGTTTATACACATACTGAAAGCCTATTAAAAGCATTTGCCTTCTTTCAAGGTCTTCCTCTTTCTGAGAAAATTGGGAACAAGAAATCCAATCTTTGCCTAGTATGCCTGACTTGTAAAATAAACAATTTTCTTCTTATCTCTTTTCACTTTCACATCCTAACTCTTATTTACAGAGCAACTGCAACATTGAGCTTTATTTCCTGTTAAAAGTATCAATTTGCAGCAACAGATACAACAACAGATACAGATACAGTATGTAGCAAGCCAACACCAGGCAATTGAAAACAGTGGGTGCATAGAATAAATAACATTCTTCTAATGGTACTGAAATATATTACTGCATAAGCTTTACATCTCTCTACTGAGCAAATATCATTTTGATCAACTAGTTTCATATTGACGTCCAGTTGGGGTATGTTTGACATGGATTCAGGGAAGAATTTGACCACTCCTCCAGGGTCCAGGACAGGGTTACCAGTTTTACTGTGATGCAACCGGCCAAATTTGTATCCAAAACGGGAGAAAAAATGCCAAATGCGAATTTGCTGTTATTTTATGACAATTCATACAATATATATGGGTAGAAATTGTGTGGGTTCACAATTCGTGGCAATTTGTGGTCTCCTAGTTGAACATGATGGAGTGGAATGTGGTTAAAAAAAATGTGCAAAGTGTGAACAAGATGAAATGCTTGAAATCAATGTTCTTTGCAGGAATTTAACAATTTTTCACCTATTTATCTTAAATAGGTGGCCACTAATAAAATGTCCTGCCAAAACCACCGAAATGCTGCTTGGCTGGACGTTTCATTTCCTCCAGCCAATGAAATTTGAAAAACACCCAAATTTGTCATTTTTGGTCCGGGACACCCATGCGCAGTGCCTACCTAAATCAGCTGATAGGAAATATTATCTACAATACAACATAAAGATTACCAAACTGATTTTAGGTTTTCCTATTGCTTTTTATACATTCCAGACTCAAGCATCTTCTGCAAGCTTTACCAACTAGAAATCATTTGTCCAAGACTACTGGTATTTAATTTACCATTATGCAATGTACTATGTATCTACTCTAAGAGATGACTTCTCCACAGAAACCTTTTATCGGTTGTTTTGATTTGTCACAGTTTTGAATAATCTTCCACATCTATAATATACTGACATTTGCTAACTATTTGAAGAGCAACCCATTCAAGTGTTACATGATATGTGAATACTGCAACAGTTGAATACATAGCTTCTTGAATGTCAATGCTATGGGTTCTCTCCCGGAGAGAGCCTCTTGCAGATAAATTACAGCATTGCAAAGCTGATAAAACAACAAACTCTACCAGCACACAATCTCATTGCCCAACTGCAGTGATATATCAGCTCGGTGCATGACTGTTCATTGTGTAAAATGGATACTTGTTTTCCCCAAAAGATTAAACACACATGATCAAAGTAAATACCAATACTGTCAAAATGACTGTTATTTTAGTACAAACATTCCATACCATGCATATATCTCTGTGCAGGTGTACAGCTGCCATGAGGAACTATGTGCATAGTGAATGCTATTGAATGAACATGATGTTGCCATAGTGACATGATCTGACATCATCACCATCCTTCCTTCAGCAAGTTGGCAGAAAGGAATGCAAATAATTTAAATGTCATCTGTACTGCCTCCAAATTTTAACATGTCAAACTAACTAACTAAGTTTCCCCAAGGAAAATATGTTTGTTACTTTGTTCCTTATTTTTAAGTTCTAACCTGAATTATCTTGTCCAGCTAATTGGGAGGGGAATGTTGGTGGATGCATTGATAAGTAGGGAATATTTAAGCTGATTAAACAACAGACTCTACCAGCACACAATCTCACTGCCCAACTGTAGTGAAATATAACCTTGGTGACTGTTCATTGTGTAAAATTTATATTTGTTTCCCCAAAAGTCACTGCTGGAAAACATCAAAGGGTAGCCATACAAAACAACTAGATTGAGCCTACAGTCCTCCTCCTCTTCCTCCTCCTCCTCCTCCTCTCTGCATGTTTACCCTCTTCACGGTCTCATCTTACCTTCTTCACTGTTTGCGATCTCATGGTCTTCTGTAGTTTAATGGAATCAGCAACTTGACCAGAAACGACCTCTGACGCAGCTAAGCGAGACTGGGCTACCCTGCTGGTTTCTTCCAAGAGTGACTTCCATACCTGATGAATGGTTCTGTTGAGATGAAATGGATACAAAATATCAAGGTAGAGTTCAAATACCTCAAACTGACCTATTACAGTAATTAGCTGTGAGTAATAGTAGTGAGTGACAGCATAGGATAGGCCATAAATGATGCCATTAACAGGACTTATAACAGCAGATACTATTGATGATAACTGTCATGTTTCCTGCTCGGCTACTGTTTCATGCCCCACCTCTCTTCAATCATAAACCAGAAAGCCAGGAAGCTTTGTGATTCCTTGCCATACAATTTGGCAAAATTCAAAATACTGTAATTATCTCAATAATGTAGAGCAAGTGAGTTAAATTCGTGTAAGAAGTGGGAACCACCGGTGCTGTGGCCGAGTGGATAAAGGCGGTGGCATTTGAAGCAATGAGGCTTAGCAATCGGGAGGTTCCATACCCGGCCGGGTCATAGTAAGGTGGGTATTGTAGCCAAGAGCAATCATGGTTTCCCATCTGAAATGACTTTCTAAATTGAAAAGATTCCAAATTTGAGTTAAAATATTGCATTGGAAGCCACCCAACGTGTAAGTTGTAATCCATAAGCCCTTGCTGGCTTCTCCCACATTTGTGGTCGCTTATAATAATAATAATAATAATGTTCGATTTATATAGCGCTTTATACCAGCGATAGGTCTCAAAGCACTTTACAGACGTTATATTATCCCTGGTCAATGATAACCTGTCCCAGAGACAATCCCTCCAGTCGGCAGCAGTTATATACTGCGCCCAATGACAAGTTACCTCACAGGTACCCATTTAACCCCTGGGTGGAGAGAGGCAAGTGAGATAAAGCATCTTGCCCAAGGACACAACGTAAGGAACTAGGCAGGAATCGAACCAGCAATCCTTGGATCACGAGTCCGATGCCATAGCCAATTGGCCACCACGCCCACTGCTTAAGCATCTAAAACAATAACTGCTGATTAAGATTAAGAAACCAGAAAAGATTTGTAGAAATCCCTTGTGGGCATCAACCAAGTCATTCACTCATGGGGAGTTTACAATGTAGAATTTTAAACCAAAATGTTACAATATCCAGAAAGAATGGTCTTCCTATGTGAAAATATAGACACATTTAAGTATTTAACCAACTTTGAGCTAACACATCCCTTTAAATAGTTGTTCAGAGGTACATGACATTGTTTATTAACTGTGAAATATATTTGAGAAAACTGCCTAGTTTTCCACCATTTGAGATGACCTGTTGACCCTTGAAGCTCAGAGGGAGAAACCCTTTAAGGAGGTTTAAGTACTGTACATGTTTAAAGCAAGAGTATGAACTCTGAAGCAGCTTTCATTAGTACCAGGATGCCAGGTATGTTTCCTTGAAGACCTATAGAGCCCCTTAACACATACATGAACATACACCCCTCACATAGGCCATTGACATCACATCTAGTCTAGATCTTTCCTTTTGCCTCCGGCAACGAATCAAAAACCAAATGCAGGTTATGAGATGGACAAGTACTGTACAAACATTAAGAAGAGACAGGTAAAACACATGATCCAAGTAAATACCTAGTATATACTGTCAAAGTGACTGTTATTTTAGTACGAACATTCCATACCATGCATATATCTCTGTGCAGGTGTGCAGCTGCAATGAGCAGTCTATACGAACTCAGTGCGTCATGAATGTTATTGAATGAACATGATGTTGCCATAGTGACATGATCTGACATCATCATCCATCCTTCAGCAAGTTGGCATAAAGGAATGCACACTGACAATCCTAGAGCCCAAAGAATAGTATGAATGATGTGTTTGTGTTATAATTTAAATGCCATCCATACTGCCTTCAAATTTTAACATGCCAAACAAACTAACTTAGTTTCCCTAAGGACAGTCAGTATGTTTGTTCCTTATGTTTAAGTTCTAACCTGAATTATCTTGTTCAGCCAATTGGAGGGGGAGTTTTGGTGAATGCATTGATAATATGCAATATTTTAGGCCATAAATTCTTATATGTTCACCTACTAAGATTTTTGTCTTGCATTTGAGCAAATTAACCTACAATGGTCTGTGTGTTGGTAGACTTTATGGTAATTCAGCCACATTTAAGATGTTTATAGGGTGATCCCCTCCCTTCCCCCCCCCCCCAATAAAAACTATAAATAATTAGCATTATACCTGGACTGATAACAGTATTTTGTAAAACATCTACAATACAACATATCAGAATTAACTTTGTGCCAAAAGTCATCCTCTATTAAAGTGTATAGCAAAAACATTTGTTGTCCTTTCGTGCACAATTTTATTTCCAGCAAAATGACATGAAGACCATTTAAAGGGCAAGTGATGAATAAACATGTTACCATTTCTGTCTAAACATTCCACTCACAGCATGGGATGCGATCTCCAAAGTTGAAACTACCTCTCCAACTCAATTTGGGATTTAGTATGAGAGATTTACTTAGGGTTCCTCTCATTACTTAGAGAGCAGCTTTACTGTGTATCTCGATGCTAATGGCCACACACATACAGTACAGTACTATATCTTGCAAAATGATCGACTGTAATGCTGCGTAGGCCGAACACTTTCCAGTCAGTAGACTCAGTACCGTTCAAAATGAAACAGACATTTTAAGAACCATCTGTACTGCATATTCCCTCTAACTTTCAGTTTGCTAAGAAGTACTCATTTTTGTTTTTTTTTATGGTCTATAAAAGAAATCTTTGGAGGATCTTATTCTTCCTAGAAAATGAGGAATATCACAGATAACTCAATTAAAAAAAAATTCTGAACGAAAATGGATTGATGGTTGCAATAAAATGTTTGCTGAATTTTAAACATGAGTGACCATTAAATCACCTGTGGGGCATATTTTGAGAAAAAACCATGAAGGTACAGTATTAACAGCAATTTTTCTGGACACCTGCTTAACTCTGTTCTAAATGAAACCGAGTACAGCAGTTAACACTTAAGGTTGCTTTAAATGGTTGACAGGTTGCTAAATTACCTTATGGTTCCACTGTGAGCTAATTAGAGAAACAATTCTCAAAGGGAAAACAAAAAAAAAAGGTGCTCAAACACTTTTCAAGAGCTTTTTCTATGATGATTATTAAACACACATGTATCTCTTTAGCATGTTTGCTATAGAGCAACTAACCACTGAAACAAATAGGTCATCAAGAAACAAAGTGCAGGGCTAACGAACTAGAGGAATCGAGGGACAGCTTCATCAGCTGACTCAGTTATCAACAAACATATTTCAAGTTATTAACCTGAAAGTCCTCTCACAGCCACAAAGGATACGATAGGACAGGAATTCTATATAAAAATTTTACTGAAAATTTTATGTGTGTTATTCTATCATGTCTTGTGCCAATATTAATACCACCAATTTTGAATATCTACACATCATATGATATGTCACAGTTACGGTTCACAATGTATGTATGTATCTTAGATCATCCTGCAAGCAGGAACTCACGAAGAAGCCATCATTGGCTTATCAAAGCCACAAGCTGACCGAAGTCAGTCTCTTAGATTCATATTTAACGTCCATGATTATGAATTGTCAATTGTCAACAACTCTGTAACTGGACGACATACATTAATCTTGGTGTGACTGGAACTGGGGACCTTATGATTGGAAGGCACCAACGTTTTAAACCACTGAGCTAACACTCCTTCAATCACAGAATCACAATCACAGAAAATTTCAAGTCTCACGCAAACTGTACACTTAACAGTGTGCTGTACTGCGGCCTGCAGACCAAATGGCTGGTGTGGCTCAAGATTTCAACTTCTTGTTATAATCGTTGACAAGTGTCATTGAGGAGCTAGCTCAAACTGAACTATTAATTATTTACTAGTGTTAATTAGCCGTAAGTTATTGAGCAGCTCCAATGCTCCATACTCTTCTGTGTGTCGTTTAAAGTCTATCACATCTATCACAGGCTGGTATGAACAAGGCAAAGGAGTAGTGAAACTGCATAGATTCTTGCCCTACACTATCTTAGTTATAATTGAAATCGCAGTGAGTTGAAAAATCCAGAACAGTGATAAAACTTCCAGCCTCCACCGGGATTCAAACCCGGGCCTCCGGCTTTATATGCAGACACCCTAAACCACTAGGCTATGGACGCTGATATAT
>JAIPMN010007226.1:0-13048 GCA_020650975.1 Apostichopus californicus
ATCATAATTGAAATCGTAATGAGTTGGAATATCAAGAACAGTGCAAAAACATCCAGCCTCCACCGGGGTTCGAACCCGGGCCTCCCGCTTTATATGCGGACACCCTAACCACTAGGCTATGGACGCTGATTGTATGTCCAGAGGTTCAAAACCGGTCAGGAAGGTCGTAATACTACTGTAGGCGTTTGACACCTGTATCGAACAATGCTAGTTCTGTTTTTGGTGACATATTTTGCCTTACTCTAGAGATCAAACATGATGCTAACCAACTCGAAATCATTTGTGATTCCTAAAGCCGGATCTCGAAAGAGATACTTTGAACAGACTTTATGTTAATGAAATGGAGGTAAACGACAAAGGCAAATAAATATATATTGCAATCGTAATATATATATATACACAGTACTTTTAATTCCCTGGAGCTGCTATAACATCTCATATATTGAAATTGATCAGTATTTATTAAGAGTGGAGGAACAAACTCTGTAGTGTTCCATCACCAAACATTTGGTATGCAAACCAAACAGACAGTTCTGTATCACTGTACCAGTTTCAATTTTGAGCTTATTGTTTCAAGTTGAAAGCTGTCTGGAGGGAAAGCACATTAATGTGATGAAAGCAGACAAAGTAAGCCATAGGGAATTGCAAGACACTTTCTTATTACTGTCTAAAACCGCTGAAATAGTGAATTCAATGTATCGAGGCGACAAGCTGAGATAATAGCTACTACATCTTGCAATGAGTAGTTTATTCATCACCCAGGGTGCACATTTAAAAGGCGACACAAATGCAAAACTTAAGCGGGCGTTTTGGGAAAGGAGAACATTGAAGATAAAGATGCAAATTATTTCTATTCCCCTCCTACACAAATAGTAGAAGTCATCTGATTTTAGAGTGTAAACATGTGTGATTTTAATGTTGTAATATAAATCAAACAAATCAAAAACTTCGCAAGTCAGAAAACCCCTTTTTCATTTCCAAATGAGAAAAAAATCTCACCAAATTGCATCTAAGGCCAGGTGAAAATGCAAACTTATTTACAAAATGGATTAGGTGTTGAAGTGTGCTATATTGCACCAAATTGCATCTGAGGCCACCTGGAAATGCAAAAAATTTCCCCCAGGCCGGCCATCAGTCTTCAGCCCCCCCACTCAAAAGTACTTTCCTACGCCACTGACATTCAATATCAATATCACTGTTACCGGTTCTTGTGTGTCTTCCCCTTCCTACTTAACCATTATTTCTAAGCGTCAATGTCCACTTTCACTGGCTAATAATCAATTAATACAATACTTTTTAATAGTTTCAACTCCTCCAAATTCTGGTGAAATGTTAATACTTAATGTTGCTATGAGATGGGTTGCACAATCTGAATGTTGAAAAAAAAAAGAAAATCTAGAAGGATGGAATTACTGGTTTTGTAAACAAGACAAAGATCATTGTTTTGGAAAGACAACAAGTAAAATGTCAATTACAAGCTATTAGGAACAGCCCAATGGATGTAACTGTAAAGATATATAGCTACATTTGAGGGGCGTCCAAATTATGTATGAATATGGAAGGGCTTGGAATAAGTTATGCAAGCCACAGCTAGTTTAGTTGATTCTAGCATTTTCATGAATTGATTAGTATGCCTTGTGTAGGATGCACCAAGAACTGGTCATCATTGTTTTATCTCATACTTCAATCTTCTTTAAAGTTAGTTAACATGATATGATAACATAATAATGACCAGTGTACCGTAGTATTAATTTTGTATGATTTTGTGATGCCTTCATGACTACTATTCCATGTGCAATAGTTATGTATACCATGTAGCATGTACCATTATACAACACCTAATTATATTCCGGCCATTTGATTGGTCAATTGCTCGTCGATTGCATGCAATATCCGCTCTATTGCACGCTATGAAATAGAACCGTGCAATATACTTTTTGGATCATAGCACTTTTTTCAATGGTAAGAGAACAATCTGTTGCATGAGTGCATTTTACATCCAAATATATCCAAATTTGAAGGGATTGTATAAAACAAATAATGAATGGTTTCCATTCGTGCAATAGTGCAAATATTTCATTCGTTGAAAGATGTAATTTGTTCCATTCAACTCGGCTGCGCCTCGTTGAATGGAACATTCCATCTTTCAACTCATGAAATATTTGCACTATTGCACTCATAACCATTCATTATTTGTATAATATTTCATGATTTTTATGAACATAGTTTAATCTGAAATTATTTTATCTAAAGATGCCTGAAACTCGGAGAACACTTTTCGGTTGGTGGACATACAATTATCACTTAAGGAAGTTGTTTACCAAAAAATAAAGAAGAAGTTAATGAATAATAGAAGCAAAAAAATGGAAAATGCTTTGCAGTTGCTGGACAAAATGATCATTTAAGCAAATTCTTTCCCAAAAAACAAAAACAAGACAAAGAAAGATAAAAGACAGCAGATACAAACTAAGGAAGGAAAAAACCAAACTCCAGTAAGAGGGTGTCTTGGTATTTAAACATTCCAAGCCATGCATGATCTCACAATGCAAATCACTAGGTGCATGATATTAATACACACTACATATTTAAATATTATTAATGTAGAATTGCATTACTAATCTGATATTATGTTTGTTTACTAACTTGCATCCATATTATCATGTTTTTTAATTTTCCATTGTTTTTTCGTTAATGCTTCCTATAGTTGAGAGTGATATGGTAAGTTTGCTCATTATGAAATTTCTGTTCATTCCTTCTTGGTCCACTGTGAAAAGATGTTTGCTATACTCTGCACTCCACTTTTCATCACTTACCATTGCAATTTCACCTGCCCACTCCTCAACCTCTCACCCTCACCCTGCTGTACCCCACACACCCCTCTCTCACCCATCTCTCTGTCCACCGGACATAGAGCACTCAGCGCCAAGATAGACACCAACCAACCAAACGTAGATATATTTATTAGTAGATGATCTTGAGCTTTCTACAGCAAATTCACTGTCTGTGCTGTATGTAGTCATGTATCGCCACCTTTAAAAGTGTAAAAAATCATCTTCCATCTGGCTAAATAATAAATTAAGAATTTCAGGTTTGCTATATATAATGGATAGTCTCTGTAAGATTCTCTGGGGTGATTTAAGCTTGCAACAAATGCATTTTGATATTGAGCCTTTGCATTATTTATTCAACATTATTCGTTGGTGAATTTCATAGCAGTTCTAGATTAATTTATATCACAAGAAATCAGTCTTGTAAAGGAGATTCAGGGCTTTGATCAGCTTCATTTAATTTTCACCAGAGAAAGAATATGTACAAAGATACTGTATCCTTCAAACACTATCAAATTCTAGGCTCCTCTCATAAAGATGTAGTAACATATAAAAACATTGAAAGGCATACACAATGTTGAATGTATCAATGTAAAGGCCAAAGGTTAGTATTCTAATGATAGGAATCTCACCCAAATATCAAATTCAAGTATAAAACAGCTTAGTTTTTTTCAGTGGTTGTCTGTGCAATGTGAAGCTTTAGGTCTGTGTTATAAAACGACTGAAGATTCTCTAGAATGTATAATCTTAACTAAATTACAGCAGTTCTCTGGAAAAATAGTAGGCTATGCAACTGTTGTCTTGTTTAACACTGTAACCATATTACCTACTGTAGTGTACTTAGCATCTTCATGGTACAGTAGCTCCTTTTGATCATTTAACCATAAAAAACAGGGTTTTTCTTAATACCATTTTGATAACTTCCATGATGCTATCTCAATACCAAAACCACAATGTAATTCAGTAACTGCAGATCACAAGCTTCACTATTCAATTGATCTTCCCTGCATGTAACGAAGGAAAAAGCACAAAAAAAAACTGTGAATGTTTCCATTTTGTTCTTTGTATGTGATCAATACTGGGATGAAAAGCATCTCGGGGCGACAAAATGTTCTACATCAATTCAAATTCATTTATCAATGCGATCTTTAAAATTCACTCGGTGAAAAATCTATGAAGAATTCTTAGTTTGACTATTGCAATCTTAATTTGAGTAATACTCAGGATAGGCTTTGATCAGTGGTTGTTCGAAAGCAAACTGCCAATTTTAATCTTTGATTAGCATTTTATTGCTCACAGATTCTGAAATGTTAAGAAATGTCAAAGTTGTTTGCATGTCAGTATGTCATAAGTAATGGCGTTTTGTAATCAGATTTTTGGGGATAAATAGTTTAGAACATGTATGTATACTGTACCTCTTTAATAATGTCATCTTTCTCCCATAATTTGTCACTTATCCCGTGTGCATCAATACACTGTCATACAAGCCAAGTATGGTTGCTGCTCTATGATATTATTTGTACCTGACCAAGGTTTAGGCACAGCCTGATTCTAATCAATTATATAGCTCCAGGTTCCTTTTTCCAGTACACAAATCCCATTTGGTGGAAGAAACTCATAAATTTGAATTGAATTATGATGGAATATTTACCGATAAACTTAAGAACAAAGGTTTTGCCAACTTTCTTGATAAATGAAGCATAATCCCAATCAAAGTTCATTGAAAAGATGTGTATATGGTGAAATATTCCAAACAGTATTTTGCCTATTATATGCAAGATATGAATTTAGGTTTTCTTTGAGGGAATGTTGGTGGGGTGGGGGGGGGGGTTTGGGTGGGTGGGATCATTCATCCCGAT
The DNA here is from genome assembly GCA_020650975.1 of Apostichopus californicus. Taxonomy (NCBI): domain Eukaryota; kingdom Metazoa; phylum Echinodermata; class Holothuroidea; order Aspidochirotida; family Stichopodidae; genus Apostichopus; species Apostichopus californicus. The sequence goes on from JAIPMN010007226.1 coordinate 4,688, forward strand.
CATCTGAATCAGCAAAAAAAAGAATGCCAGGCAACCAAATGATATATTTGTGGTTTCGTATATATCTAGTAAACCTGGAAGTATCACATGGGAGAATATAAACAAAAAGCCATTGGAAAGTAAACATGCATGTTATAATCTCACCAAAACGATTACAAGGCTGTTAATTTGCTTTGTTTACTGTTTAACTCCGCTTTGACATGTATGTAAACATAGTAATGCGTCGTAAACACATATTCCATACGAATAGTTCAATGGTCTGTTACTCTGTTTGTGACTAGCATTGATCATTGTTCCTTGCAAATGTATATGTTAACCAGTCGAACAACATCTCTCTGCAATATGATAATTGCACTCTATAATGTAAATCTGCCATATCAAAATTAGAAGGAGAAAAATAAGATAGACCATAGTAATACCATTATGATATCTGCAAAAGGGGGTGTTACTGTGCTAGTTGCATTATATACAAGGGTCTGTATGATAATTAAGTTGTTAATGGGGCTCAGTGCAATCCCTGTTGAGAACTTATGTCATTTTGTAATATTCATATATAAGGTAATAACCTGTTGTGCAAGCTGATTGTGTCATAGATTCATTGTAGTACATAAAGTATGCTGAACAGACTTGTGGTACAAGTACAATAGCATGAGTATATGAGTACAATTTCTTCCTTGGTATGAATATGAGTACAATGCTGTAAGGGTGAGTGAGAGTATTTACTGTGCACCAGTATCTACACTACATTCTGAAATGTATTGAGCATGAGTACAATTCCAATAGTCTGCGTATGAGTCCTAGTGTGAGTACAATTCCAATAGTCTGAGTAAGAGTACTAGTGTGAGTACAATTCCAATAGGCTGAGTAAGAGTACTAGTGTGAGTACAATTCCATCAGGCTGAGTATGAGAACTAGTGTGAGTACAATTCCAATAGTCTGAGTAAGAGTACTAGTGTGAGTACAATTCTACAAGGCTGAGTATGAGTACTAGTGTGAGTACAATTCATTCAGTCTGAGTATGAGTACTAGTGTGAGTACAATTCCATCAGGCTGAGTATGAGTACTAGTGTGAGTACAATTCCAAGTCTGAGTAAGAGTACTAGTGTGAGTACAATTCCACCAGGCTGAGTAAGAGCACTAGTATGAGTACAATTCCATCAAGCTGAGTATGAGTACTAGTGTGAGTACAATTCCATCAGGCTAAGTATGAGTACTAGTGTGAGTACAATTCCATTAGGCTGAGTATGAGTATTAGTGTGAGTACAATTCCATCAGGCTAAGTATGAGTACTAGTGTGAGTACAATTCCATCAGGCTAAGTATGAGTACTAGTATGAGTACAATTCCATCAGGCTAAGTATGAGTACTAGTATGAGTACAATTCCATCAGGCTAAGTATGAGTACTAGTATGAGTACAATTCCATCAGGCTGAGTGTGAGTACTAGTGTGAGTACAATTCCATCAGGCTGAGTAAGAGTACTAGTGTGAGTACAATTCCACCAGGCTGAGTAAGAGCACTAGTATGAGTACAATTCCATCAAGCTGAGTATGAGTACTAGTATGAGTACAATTCCATCAGGTTGAGTATGAGTACTTGTATGAGTACAAAACTTTTTAAAACTAGTTGAGCCATTTTTTTTTAGTAAATGACAGACTTTGTGCAATACTGTATGTTACCTGAGAGCTATAGTGTAGTATTTTGATTATTTCAGAATTTCTCTCCGTTCAATCATGATGATTACTCTTGATTTGTTTAATGAACATCTTTAATTTAAGTTTTCTCCCCCCATCGCCATCCTCCATCAATAAAATATTTAATCTAAATGGCTGTCTTAAACTGCACTTGCCTGATATTGCACTGGTAATGTATCTCTAATTGACTCTGATGCATTGCACAAATACATCTCTTCCTATTTATATAGGTTTACTTTTCTATCTTCTAGACCATTTTTGGCATATATAGTTTTCTCAAATCATTCTCAATTTTCTAACATCAGCAAAAATCTGGATGCATATATGATTTATGACTGAAATGAAATTTACATCAGAAGTGATACCTTCTTGTCAGCTAGTTATGCTATAAAATATCAATAAAATGTGATTATTATAGCTCCCTCTTCCCATCTATTTCTGAAACAGTTACAGTAGGTAGGCATAGCTACAGCATATATACAGGTCTGTATGATAATAAAGTCTGTAACATGAGGCTCATTGTAACCCTCTTGAGAGCTAAATGTTATATAAATCATTTTCAATATCATAACAGTACTGTAACTGACATCTATTGCTGGGTAATTAAAAGTCTAAGAAGGATTGTAGCAGGTTTCATGATCAAATATATGTGTCGCTGATGTACGGTATGTTATATTCGGTTTAGATCATAACTTTTTAAAGTTCTGTATTAACTTCACACTATACATTTTATTCATGATGGTCTTCTTGTTAATTAAAAAGTAAAAATATAAAACACACTATGTGTGTAGTTGAACACTATTAAACAGAATAACAACATGAATTTATCTTCAAGAGGGAATAATCACTCCAGTTTGTTAAGTAGAGAGAGTGATAGATTTTTCCAAGTTAATGAAATTCTCTCTGCTGGAAAGCAGTAACTTGTATTCATATTTTGGTTTTGTTTTGTTTAATGTATTTCTGTAGTTTATTATGTAACCACAGTATATACTTGATGATGAGGTTTCTGATATTGCAAGTCAAATAGTCAAACAATGGATTGCATTTGATACATAATGCAATAGGCTTTACATAGATCTGTGTGTACTATCTACTGCACTTTTAGAGTCGGTAACCAGTATTAAAACACTGAGTAAAGAAGAACATGACAAAACCAAAAATAGAGAAAAAAAATGGTTGTTATTGCATCAGTTTTAAATCATGTCTGCTTGGCAGAAGCTCTCTTCTGATCATTTCCATCATTTTCAATACATACTGTACACCTCACTTTGGATGTTGTTGTTATTGGTTGATTGATTTTAATAATATCCATGGCAACCAGTCCTGTTTTGTAGGGATTGTACATTGTAACATTTTAAAATGATTTGCTTTCAAAACTGTAAGATATATACTACAATTCTTTCTTAGAAATGTTGGTTGTAAGTACAGCAGCTGCGGTTACTGTGCTGCATTGTGAGTTCTGCTTAATCAATTGCATTAGTAACCTATTTCTAAGGAAATAATTCCTTTTGGTAAATATTCTAATGGGTAAATAATTTTAATGGAAACTACAGGTGGTAATGGGTTCATTAGACAGGTTCAGGTGTTTCGTGGTGTACACTGTACGGTAGCATATAATTGCACTACAGTGGCACAGACCGTACAGCTTAACAAAATAAAAAATGCCATGTAACAGTCCAATAACTATAAATCTCTCATACAGTAACTAATCATGGTGTAAGACATGAGTAAACATAATGTTCAATAACTATGAATTTCTTATACAGTAACTAATCATGGTGTAAGACATGAGTAAATATTATAGTCCAATAACTATGAATCTCTCATACAGTAACCAATCAGGGTGTAAGACATGAGTAAATATTATAGTCCAATAACTATGAATCTCTCATACAGTAACTGATCATGGTGTAAGACATGAGTAAACATAATAGTCCAATAACTATGAATCTCTCGTACAGTAACTAATTATGGTGTAAGACAAGAGTAAATATAATAGTCCAATAACTATGAATCTCTCATACAGTAACTGATCATGGTGTAAGACATGAGTAAACATAATAGTCCAATAACTATGAATCTCTCATACAGTAACTATTCATGGTGTAAGACATGAGTAAATATAATAGTCCAATAACTATGAATCTCTCATAGAGTAACTAATCATGGTGTAAGACATGAGTAAATATTATAGTCCAATAACTATGAATCTCTCATACAGTAACTGATCATGGTGTAAGACATGAGTAAACATAATAGTCCAATAACTATGAATCTCTCATACAGTAACTATTCATGGTGTAAGACATGAGTAAATATAATAATCCAATAACTATGAATCTCTCATAGAGTAACTAATCATGGTGTAAGACATGAGTAAATATTATAGTCCAATAACTATGAATCTCTCATAGAGTAACTAATCATGGTGTAAGACATGAGTAACTAGGACACAGTGGACCAAGCTCACTGTATAGATCTACCACCTTAATTAGATTTTCTACTATTTGCACTTTGCACACGATTGTTTATATCATATAGTACTCTGTGTTGGTCCCAGAAATCTTCCGTTTTAAACTCTAGGGTTTGATCTGTAACAGTCTTTCCTTTTCGTTTGTCTTTTTCATAATCTCCTGAGTCCACTTTCATCTCTTTCATTTTAGTGGGATCAAGAAAAATGGAAGTTTGAAACAGGAAATCACCTGATGTTAGTACACAAGGCATCAGGGAAAGCCCTCCACGTGACAGGAGATGGATCCATAGAAGCAGGCACTGATCCTTACACCAAGATGAGTTCAGGTGAGTAACTAAAGACATCAATCTGATATTTATGTGGGTTAACAAGGCTTCAGAAAAACCCTACGTGAACCCTATGTGACAGTGAATATGTGACAGTGAAACCCTATGTGACAGTAGCAGACAAGCTTTGTGTATCTACAACCATTTCACATTATCACTTTTATCACTGGTTGAAAGTTCAGGTTTTCACATGTAAGGGATGTGCGATTTGATGTGCCCACCCAGTTGTGACAATTTTTTTATAAACTGTACTTTTATCTGATGCTTCAAAGCACTCCTACTATTTGAATAAAGTTTTGAACTGTATGTTTCTATCAGATAAAGGTTACAAACTGTTCATACTGTCAGTACGAGTTATTTCAAGCATAGTATGGCAAGACAGATTAGAATGGTATAAGCATGAAGAAGTTGTCCCAATTGGCTGCAGTTCCTCATAGCTTGTTAAATATTCATGAGATATACTGCTTGGTTACTGTTTACCTCACAAAGATGTGTTACCATGTGTTATCAATTGAGGTTATAGTCTGGAAGGGCCTCGTTAGTAACTCATCCTACATTTCTTTCATCTGAAGTGATCGATTTTACTGCTTTTAACTGTTTCTTTGATATCAATCACATTTAGAGTATATTTCCTGTCATGTTATAATAAAGAAATCATTATTCCATTGTATTCCAGCATTCTTTGTTGTGGAGCACTTGAAGAACAGTGTCTGTGTCTTCTCGTCTTTGAGTAACAACAAGCAAATACTTGCTGTGGATGGGAACAAAATATCAGTGCAGGTATGGAAGCATAATTTTGAGTTTTTCCCCCAAATGTATGCTTGCTCACAAATCAAATGTCTTTATTATTTGTTCATTGATTGGTGATGATGGCTCATATCATTATCAGATGCATTGTCACACACCCTTCGTAACATGATGTTAATAATTTAATTTTTTCTGAAATATTAGAAAGTTTTCATTTCTCCTTTCACCTAAATTCTAAAAAAAAAAAAAAATATTATGACATAGAATTACAGGTAACAGTTAAAAAGGTGACAACCTTAAGTAAATTGTAAACTTGGTTGGTCAAGAACATTACAGTAAAAGCTCTTAATATTACATTCTAAATATTACATTTGTACATTCATAATTATTACCTTGCAAATTAACTGTATTCTGTTAAAATCAATTTAATGTACACTAACATCAAAATTGAAAGAGATGAACAAGATTGAAAAAGATAATCAATATTCAACATCAATTGGTTAAAAAACTGAAACAAAATTGGTTCACTAATGAATAGGCCCGAAATTTGATTGAATGAGGTCAGTGTGCCAACATACTATAAAAGAGTATTAAAAGTATAAACTTGGCAAAAGATACAAGATAACCACTGTATCGTTGATAAATTAAGCATCCTAAGTATTGATCTGCAAGAATTTGAAAAATATGTGAGGCACCAAAAGAGTGACAAAGAATGATTATATTCTGAATCACACAGTGCTGTTCTTTGAGGAAGCATTAAGTATCATTAATTAACATTAATTAACATTAATTAAAATGGATTCGGTAACCATTGTCTTCTTCAAGTCTGTACCAAGTTTCCAATGTGAAATCAGTTTCGACAAGTTTACAGTCATGCTTACTCCTGATTGGCTAACCACCTTGTATCTCTGGTAGTTATGCTTCTTGATGTAATTTTAGTTTCATATGCTACACCTTCTTTGGCCTGGCCATTGACATATATATGCTGTACTTAAAGCGCAATGGATGATAAAGCTTGAGCAGTTCTTCTTGCTCAGAAATTTGGCAAGCTTAAACTCCTCCAATTTCACACTTGGGCCTCTTACTGTTATTGTCTAAAGGTCTGGTATGATACATGTCAAAGAGAAGAAGAAGAATTGCCAATAGGGAGGAGAACATTTGGGTTAAATATTAAAATTAAAGTATGGAAAGAGTAGAATGCCAAATCCTTGCTAGCTTTTCCTCAAACCTCAAAGGTTTGTCCACAATGAATTTGCTTGTATTTAGTTCAGGTCAAGTCTACTCTGTCAAGGTACAGTACTTAAAACTTAAATTGGAAGCTAACAGTGTAAGGGAAATCTTCCTTCCCCCAGGGATTGGAAATCATCTGTCAGACACGAAAGCATGGACTGAATCAGCGGATCAGGGTGAACAGGACAACAACAAATAATGACTTGTCAGATATACATGTCAGCTAAAACATAGATGATGTTGCAGCATCCATGTAGTAGTTCTGCGATGATATAGCTCTTGTGACACGACAGTATCTTTCAAACTATAGGCTTTCATTTTATACTGATGCAATGTAGTAAAACAGTATGTGACACAACAGGTTTTCAAACTAAAGACTTCATTTTATATCGATGTAGTGTATTAATAAAAAAGTTTCTCATCTCTTTTAATCCCAAATGGTTCATTAGGACTTGGGAACTGTAGGCTTACATGATAACCTAAAGTCATATCAGAAGCTAGGTTTTATAGGTTGCTATAGAAACAAAACAACTGTTTAGTATGAATTTGAGTTTGAGTTTAATAGTTGACGAAACAAAGCTCTGCTTCCCTGTAAATAAAGTGTGTAAGGTTTCAGTCTTACTGTACTGTATCAAAGCAGATGGATTTGTTACAGTAAGACTAGCATAGAAGACATAATGATTGACAAGTCTAACTTGTGGAATAGATTGCCTGATAATTTCTCTTGGTACTGTTATTACATAACAAAAGAATTTTAAGTTATTTGTATGTTATAATATCCTGAGGCCATAATAGTGGATTCATGTTGTGGTTGATAGGTGATATGTTGGAAAAGCAATGGTCCAATCCATGAAGCTGTCACTATAAAAACCTGTAAACCCGAAATATTTAAACTGTAAAATAATGAAGCTCTTTCTATTATACCTTTTCCATCAATACCCTAGATTATACACCAAATATACAATCACCTTCTGCCAATGTTATGCTTCTGCCAATGTTATGCTTCTGCCAATGTTATGCTTCAATTCTTTTTTTCAGTCAGTGGAACAGCATTACTGCTACTAGCATTTTCAGAAATTATGCTACAATAATGCTTTAGAAACGCACAAGTTATCCTCATGGTATACAGGGAATAACTTAGTGTTCATGTTTTGTGTATACAGCAGTCTTAAAAGTTCTAAATTATGTCGTTCATGCATATTGTTACTGTGTACAAAAACTGCATACATCATTGCTGCACCTATATATAGCAAGTTGCCCATTTTGCAGAGCAATTTGTGATGCGATATTGCATAAATTGTTTTCCCTGGGTACAGTTAGCAAGGATTTACTGATTTCATTTTCCCTGCTAATAGTGCTAGTTTACTATGTCCATCTGTCTTTTAATGTCCCTTTATAGGATTGATCTCACCCAGCGTACTGTCAAAGGGTTTTGAAGGAAAAACCAATACAAACAACTATATTGTTTGTTCTGTTTACTGTGGCATGTTAATACTAATGATGCATATAAACTTTCATCTCAATTTATGATATAATTCCTTCAAGTGTTCAAAACAAACAAACAAAGATCAGCAGTTCTCGAAATATGTTCAAATGAAGATGGCATTAATTTTCCAGACGATTTGTCTCCTGTTTTATCTGCATAAATTGAATGCTGCATCATCTTCCTATTTGATAACAAGATGAATGATTCGAACCTGTTCAAGGATAGGAAGCAATTGGAGTTCTTGAACTGTCACGTCAGTGGGTGCAGTGAGTTTCAACCATCGAGTGCAACAAGTGATAATAAATAGCCAACTTTTGTAAAAGCTAGCTTACTACTTACTAAAGTAATGTTCATGTCATGCATCATTAGCATACAGTATTCGCTGATATATTTTGTGTTGCGTGATA
>JAIPMN010007227.1:0-12700 GCA_020650975.1 Apostichopus californicus
TAAGGCCAGGTGAAAATGCAAAATTATTTACAAAATGGAGTGGGTGTTGAAGTATGCTATATTGCACCAAATTGCATCTGAGGCCACCTGGAAATGCAAAAAAATTCCAAAAAAAGACCCCTCCCCCAGGCCGGCCATCAGTCTTCAGCCCCCCCACTCAAAAGTACTTTCCTACGCCACTGGCTGAGCATACAATGTTTTCATAATTATGCTACCTAACCATTTTAAGTTAAAACGACTGAAAGGTAAAAGCTACGGTATCATATATCACAACGTTGTTATGTGTCTTGGCTGTTCTATCAGTAGCAGGTGTAGGTCTAGTAAGTGTTTGATAAATTTCCTCCTGCGAGAAGTGAAAACTGGCAATACATATAGTTATGAGTGACTGTTACAGTTACTGCAACACAAACAATCAGCTGTAACAACAACAAAAAACGTGGAAATCCTAATACGCTCCTATCCGATTAAATTGCTATTTTACCAATTGGCCGAAACAGTATCAAGATCACAGGTGCGGACGACGTTCTTTACATTCAAAGACTGAATACACAGATGTCTTTCCATCTCGAACTGCACTTCTCTAAAAACCATGAAGATTTGGTACTGTATATGAATTTGCCTGTTAAAAATATTTTTAAAAAGTTCATCCTTAGATTTATAATTCGTGCCGGAAGTCAACATAATATATGGTTTGCGACGTACTTATTAAGTTTCGTTAAATGAATTTCCTTTCATCTGCACTTAATAGACGCTGACGTTGAGCCGCGACATTAAAGACATGTGGAGGTAGCCAATATACATACCAGATTCAGTCGGAACTGCAGACTATTCCAACGTCCTCGTGATGACCACAGTTATGGGTATCCGCGCTCCTGGGGCAGTCGTGTAAAGTTGCCTCAGTGCCATCACATTGTACCTCATCGAACCAAATATTCCCGGTACCTCTCGGGAATGAATTGCTATCAGCCGTCACCACAGATGAATATCCCAATTGTTTACAGACTATCAGCGCATCTGTCGCATCCCAGTCGTCGTCACATACCGTGCCCCATCGTCTATCTTTGAAGACTTCGATACGTCCTTCATTTTTCGACGAACCACCGACTAGTCGAACTGAGAGGATTAATATATAGAGAGATTCAAGCAAACATTTAAAGACTCGATACCTGTTGGCTGACGAAATTCGGAAAACAAACTTCCCGAAGTAGATTTAATGTTTCTTATCATAAATGCACTTTGACAAGGTGCACGGGTTTATTGGAGAAATGCAATCGAAAATAAAGAAATTTATTTTCTGTTGCCCTTATGGCGCGAACGGTTTACCGTAAAATCACTGCGACCCTCCATGTCAGCGTGTTCATAACACAAATGTGAACCAAATAATCTACACATGCGGCCCGATCAAGATTTTAACGCAGTCCTATAGTCGTATCGTATTTTTTTGTACCCAATTCCACGGAGGAAACGTCTGAAAGCACCTGTTTATTCATTGCAATGGAAGGAAATGACACTACGTAGTACTTACGGGTTTCTTGAGAGCAAGCGGCTCCAATATCCTCATAATGATAACAGTTAGTTTCACCAACCGTGCTCTTGGGACACTCACTGAGACTTGACTCACTGCCAGTACATTCTACATCATCGTACCAAATCTTCTCGGAGGCGCTCACGACGTTTGTATGTGAAGGAAGAATGGTCTCATAGGAATGAAATCCCAGTTCTTTACAGACGACAAACGCATCGTTGTAATCCCATAAGTCGTCACAAACAGTACCCCATTCTCCATTTTCAAAAACTTCAATAAGCCCGTCAGAAGCGGAACCACCGACGAGTCGAACTATAAACAGAACAACAGAGAAATTAAGGACAGTAAGATTGATATCGGTTTCTGTTGTGTTGTTATAATGCATTAAAAAAAACATCTTCGCAGAAATGAACGATATGTTTCAATAATTGTAACACGATAGCAAGTGTTGCGACAATATTAATATTTGGACTAAGTTATTGGTAATTGTTTGCCTGTAGGAATTACAGTACGACAAATAATTTTAATGATTTGTGTTATTTATTACCGATGGAAACATGGATCGATATTCCTTCATTTTAGTTTTGGTCAAATATATTCATGACTCGAGATAAGCTGTTGTCTTTACTTGATCTAGCTAACAGTAACAATTGAGGGCGTGTACTCATTGAGCACGGATCGTCATTAGATGTTCAGAATCTTCCGGAAAAATTATCAGCATGTCAGGAATATCATCAATTAGCTATAGTTAAACGTTAGCACTCAATATGTCAATATTATAAAAGTAACATATTATATATCAATAACATTTTATCAGAAATAACATCAACATGGTACGACATTGATATATATATATATATATACGTTACATTTTTAACAGCGATAGGTCGGAAAAATAATATCAGCATATATTACAACTTGATATCAGCCATTGATTATGTGTAATTAGAGTAGAAGCGTATAACATAGCGTATAAAACGTATAATTCCGATTTCTCCCATCAAACAAAGAAAGAGTATAACTAATACATGAACAAGTGGTATCAATGTCTCTCATTGTAAAAACATAATAATAATAATATTAATCTGTAGGAAGAAACATCTATCTCTGAAGTAAATAAAATCACGAACTTTTCATAAACTTCCCTCGCCACTCAAGTTAAAACAATAACTATGATTATGACTTGTGACATTGGGGTGATACCAAAATTGTCACCAACGATTTTACAATGGGCACAATACTCGCGTTCTTTAAACTGTCGAACGTTTTGTTGACATGATGGTGGCACAGATTGGGGGTGAGGTGGGTGTGGGGGAGGGGGAGGGGGGTGATCACGGTCATCTGAACGACCTTAAAAGGATTAATGACCTGTTCATTTGCGTTATTGGGATCATACCACTTAACCGTGTACTTACCTGACTGACCGGTGGATCGACAGTACACCAGTGCAAGGATGACGGCAGAAAGACTCAATGATCCGCGAGCCATGATTCTCACTGCTATACGAAACTGTTTTGAAAAGTGCAAGGAATTTGGTTGTTAGGCACGGATTCGAATTTTAGTTTGACTCAAGGATTGTAAGTCGCCATTGCTCAAAAACGCGAGCTACACGGGCCTTTATTGGGTGGCCTTAGCCCATATATAGTCATGACTTTGCCAGAAATTTGTTCAAATGTCCCATTGCTGTCATTATTTACATTTAAACATATATAGCCATTGCTTTATATAAAGCAAAACCGACGAACATGGCGATAAAAACGCTACAAAATTGTTTCTCGTATGGGCAAGACAGTCCTTCTTGCCTGACTCAAACCGTAGGCATATATATGAAGGGCCGGGAGGGGGATAGGCTGGCGATAATTATGATAACCAAGGGGGTCATCCACTGCAATCTCGGTCCCGGGCCCAATTGGACTCCCGGGAAAATATAAGATAGGACAAATTAATGTGTTCTTATTTTCATAACACAAAAATAAAAAAAATAAAATTTGGAGCAAGAACATGGCTGTTCTCTGTCCGCCCGGAATCCTAAACGCCCACTGGGATTTGGACCGTATGCTTCTCCTGTAATCTGTGAAGTTCCGAAATTATTTCGCTGAATTACTTAAATTAGCAAGAAATAGTATATATCAGGCAATCAAAATGATCAACTGTAAGTTTTAAAATATCATCTTGGAGAATCTACAAATAATACGCAGTAATAGCTTACTAATAACAAATTTGTTTTGAAAGTGTCCGAACGCCAACGGTTTGCTGCGCCCCCTCCCCCCCCCCCCGCCTCCCCGCCTTCCCACGCCCACATACACACTATGTTTGTATAATTTCCTATGTGCCTGCATGCACGGCCATGGCCATTTTCATTGTCAGCCACATGACCATACCATTTCCTGCGGAAGTACCGGTAATACAGATCAATAATGTCTCCTGCCAAGTAAGAACCAATCAGTATACGTCATCTTTACCAGCCGATTTCAGTCAAATATAAAGTCATTTGGCAGAAACACTTATTCCAGGAAAAGCATGAAGAAAGGTTCATTATTGTGTGACTAAGTTATTAAAACCATGGTACTTTTACAGATACTTAATCTACTTGTTTGTGCGGGAACAAACCTGCAGCTATAGTATTTTGACTTTGTTACTGTTTCAGTGTCCGACACTAACATCCCCATGACAATATATGTCCACAGAGGGCTAGAGTCGGTGAATTCAAAAGAATGGCTTTGACCCTCGTTCCCACCTCCCCCCCCCCTCCCACCCCACCCCTACCACTAGGTCCAGTGAAATTGCAGAGTAATACTCCCCTTTCTAAAAAGTTAGTTTGCGGATTTTATCACTAAAAACAACAATAATCTGAATTTGTGATGCATGATGAATAAAATGTTCCGCTTGGTCATTACGTGGAGGTGCTATTAGTCCCACATATGGACTGAAATTGTTCTTGGTCATTATGTGGCGATAACTTTGTATTCACATAATGACTTAGGTTTACATAATTTTTTTTGTCTGTATTTTTGTCGGTTTTGGCGTTCCATAGCTATGCCACGAATTCATTTATAATAATAATAATAATTTATTTTGTAAAGCGTAAAATCCACAAAAGGGCTCTAAAACGCTATGTAACAGCAAATAAAAAAATAAAAATAAACAAATATATGACACAAAAATATGTAGTAAATTGCAAAATAAAATACAATATAAATGAGTATGAAAAAATAAAAAGCATGCACGTTTGAGTTTGTTGGAGTATTGCACATGAAAAGAATTTAATACACAGTTTAAATATTGCAGTAATGTTGTCTAAAAAGGAAGGTTTTCAGCTTTGACTTGTAATTACAAGAGAACTTTGCCTGCTCTCTCTCTCTTACTCTTATGTTCATTTTCGAAACTTTACTATTTCCAGTCATTGCAGTTGGTCTGACAAAGAAAGACATGCTTTACATGCAGTCGATGTCGAAATCGATATATACTAGGCTCTCCCCGCTACCACCCCACCCCTCAAAATTTCTCATGCACGACCCTGGATCCAATCTCTTTGTGTAATCCGATGGCTATGTCATATTATATTTTCTTAATAAAAGATAAACGAATACGTGATGATACACTGCCAGCAAGTAATTCGACGACGCTCTCTCTTTTTCTATACATATCTATTTATATATGTAAAAGAGAACTTGTAAAAGAATATACACTATATCCGGCCGTGACTTCTTAAATTCAATCTCTTTTGTAGAAGACTCTGTTGATGTCAAAAGACTTTGTTGATGTCAAAGTCCTGAGTTTCCGGTTCACCATGCTCTGGTACTTTGACTGGGGGGGGGGGGGGGTGTAGGGAGCGGCGAATACCCGCTTGTCTGTTCGACTTCTTCACATAAGGACATCAACAAAAATATCGCCGTGCGGTACGTAGTGGTACATATTCCCCAGAACTAAATGCCCATTAAACGTTTTTATCTGTTAACAAAAAGGCTTTATTTTGGAAGTATTTTACTCACAACACTAAAAAATTTCAGCCTCACGAATTGTCCATTTCTGAGAGGACAGGGTTATTCCAATGTTGAGATCTAATTATTTCCCCATAATAATGAAATAAATATTAGTTCATTCCATTTATTAGATTTTACAAACAAAGTTCTCTTACAGCTAAATGTTTGCCAGTATATAGCCAAATTGGCATATGCATGTTTCACATATAAGCTATGTTATGTGGGACTTTTGCAAGTACTCGAAGTTGGTTGTGCAGAATCCGGACTCAGAGTGGGACTCAGTTGCAGAAAAGGCCTCGGATTCGGGACAGTCAGGGCTAGAGGACCCGGATGGGGCCAATACGCCCATGTACAGCCTGTGCGGCTGCGCCGGAGGCACCTCCCCGAACGCGGATTTGTGAACAACCTCAAACGTGTGTCATTCTATATGCTAGAAGTGGTGAAAAGTACCCCTTTTCACTTTCTTTGTGATGGAAAATTATCTTTTCTAATTTAGAAAGAGATCTTATGTTGAGAAACGCAGAAAATTGTTATTGGAAAATGTTTTTTTTTTGTTGTTGAATGTTTTGCTGTTTGCTTCCCCACGTCCCACTTGCTACATTTCCAAATATTCAACTATTAAAGTTATTAAAAATATTCAAAGTACCTTTTTGAGGAGATGTATTTGTGCTCGTGTAAAACCAAAATAAAAATCATTTTTATATACAAAACGTCATGACTCGAAAATGTAATTTTAATATTAATTGTCAGGGGGAAAATGGTGATTTACGGATGTCTACCATTTGGCAGTTTAATGGCTATATATATTATCAACTTTATTATTATCAGCTATTATTTTTAATTTCTGACATGTTTTTGTTGTTGTATCAAGTTAGTACAGACATCTATATATATATATATGCTAAATTTGCAAAAAGGTCCTCTTCACTGAGATTTGTAAACAAGCCCGCGTGCAAACTGGGCAAGACGTGCTTTTTCAGATTCCTACCGTTTGGGAAGATTGTGCATCTCGTCAAATTGGGAAATTTTCAAAAATATACATTACCTCATTAATGTTTCAGATTGCACCATTTTACGTTTACTGTTGGTTTTTTCTATCAATTCGAGCAGCCTAAAAAAGTTAAATAACATGTGAGAAAACATTCGACTTGGTTTTACCCATTATGACTATACAAGTAAAAAATTTTAAAGTTTACAAATCTAACATTTTGTTTTTTACTTCTATATTATTAACTGCATATACCTATTTAAGTTAATTAACGTAAAATGTTATTTTTTTCATTTTATTTTGATAATGTCTTATCAAGCCTTTCCGGTAAACCAGTTCACACTCTTATATAATCTCATATAATGTTTTAGAATGTATCATTTCACGTTTATTGTTTTTTTTTTCTTCTTTGCGAGAAAGCCAAATCCCCATCCTGAGTTGGCTTGAACGGCACCACGGCCACATCAATCCTTTCATATTACTTTTTTCAAATTCTGAATCCGCCCCAGAAACGTACGGATGGAGTTGAATCCAAATTATTTACTTCACTGTGATATTTTATCAATTTTCTTTTAAAGTCTCAATGTGTGTTTGCTGATGTATTTCGAAAAAAAAAGTCCGAAGCAGATTCAATGTTTCTTATTCTAAATGCACTCTAACAAGGTGGGTTTAATAGAGAAAAGCTGTCGCAATCGAAAGAAAGAAAATTATTTTCTGTCGGCCCTTATGGCGCGAACGATTTACCGTAAAATCACTTCCGACCGCCCATACCAGCATGTTCATTACACAAATGTAACCTATACATATACCGTCCCTTTTTTTTACCCAATTCCACGGAGGAAACGCCTGAAAACACCTGTTTATTCCTTGCAATGGAAGGAAATGACACAATTTCGCAAGCTACATTGGTAAGACTGAAAGAATGATACTATTCAATGATATGGACCTAACACAGGCTAGCACACAGGACTAACGGTAGTAAACAAAACAGAGAGATTTGATTGGCCCATGATCTGTTGGGCTCTGCTTGCAAATTTTGATTGAAGCTTGTAGAATCTACTGATTCGTTAAAAAAACACTGGCGAATTTTATTCAGCTCAAAATGTTTAACGACAGATAACTCAATAAAAATAATGATTATTAATATAAAAATTGCATGGAACGGTGTTATTTTCATTGAGCTTTTAGGGCAGTAAGCTAAATTTTGTCAAACACACATTGAGACTTTAATCATGTCAAAAGGTTAGATTGGTCAAAGTTTGGTCTCCGATGCATGCACCAAGAGAGAGAGAGAGACAATGTCAAGCAGAAGAACAACCGAAAAGTAAGAAAAATATGTCACCCTCCCAACCTTACATATCAACTTCCCAAGTCAAATATACAATTTTGTGGGGAAAATTATGCACAGTCGAGAAATTATTTCTTTCGCGAAATTAGGGATGACTAAGTATATATAATTCCTGTTGTAGTGATCCTTCAATTTTAATAATTCAACAGCAAAAAACAAACATATAATGCTATCGCGTACAAATTTAAAATCTCCTATGATGTCATAAGACCCAAATGAAATTATCCTCTTTGAGTTTATTTTTTTTTTCAATTTATATTTAGAGGTGAACATTATTATGTCTTCATTAATGTTTGACATTACTGTATGAATACATAAATAGTATGTTGCACTTACCTGTTGACAATGTTCAAGAGAAGCTAAATATTTCTTCAGTCTTTATGAGTTGAAGTCTTGTTTGAACTCTGGATATCTTCTGGAAGTCTTGAAAGTGTAATACGTTCTTTTAGAACAATGTGTCGTGCGCACGATGTGACGATGTGTATGCTACAATGACACTGATGCACCAATTTTATATACAGTCGTCTTACAGCCAGTCATGTGATAACCAGCATAGCGATATAACGGAAGTGGCTTGTTTATGCATGTTTGTAATTACCATTAAACTTTTTTTGTTTTAAACTATTTCAATATTTCCTTTGACATTTAGTTATCGTTTCCGGATTACCACCTACTTACTTGTTACTGCTACTCTGCTGGTGATGTTCCAGACCTTTAACATGACTCATGTAAATATACTAATCTTATAAGCAGACCTCGGGTAACCAGCCCAACCTCCACCCCCCCCCCTCCCCGCCCTTTTAGTATGTTGGGTCTTGTCCCCAGTAGCTGCTAATTATGACAATGTAGAGATTTAAATGGCTATTGTCTTCCATTATAAGGGGTATAAATTGTTCCTCTTTTCTCTTAATTGAACATTTAAAGGTATTGAAGACTCGCCCCAAACCGCGTGCGGCCATCTGAAAAAGTTAACTTTCTGTTGCTTGCATGCAAGTGACTTTTTGTTGTCGTGTCGCTACAAAATGCAGACAGTAATAATGAAACGTGATACCTTAATTGTTATCTTTAGCTGGACCTGCATGAGATGTCCATCGCTGTATCAGTTTGTATACTGTGCTGTGGGTATTGACCGCAGCTGTATGTTCTGACTGTACACTAGTGTCTTATTACCGACGGTAGCAAGCTGTGTGTGTATTTTCTGGGATCGATGGTGGTGACTAACACTTCTGTTTCACCTCATTCGAAACAAGGTCAAATTACCGGCATTAGACGTTTCTTTTTGCGCGAGTCTTTACATCCTTTAAACAATAAATGACTATATCCTTTATTCCTTGAAGAGGATGATTACACCAGGGAGTTGTTATGGATTCCATAACAACTCCATGATTACACGATGACTGGTGTCCGTGCGAGACCTCGACCTCTGTTTCGTTTACCGCACCGCAACAATTTTTTGGAAACGATTAAAACCGAATCAGTTTTAAATGATATGTTGAAGACCAACGCCTTCTTATCGATATTCAGTCTGCGGTGTGGCAACGTTTTCCGTCGAAATTGTTTGTACCATGGAATTCCCAGAAGGGAGGAAGGAATTAAATATTAACCATTAAAAACAGTTTTATGTCTCATTGTCACATTATAATCCAGGGTTATATTATATTGTCTTCCGTCGAAGCAGGTATTAACTCGTAGCTCTCTGAAGATTCGTCGAAAATGAGCCGGTGTACATCTTACGATCATGGCATTGATATAGGTTTCCAATCAGCTTCCGTTTGCTTTCTTAACCTTGGCCCGGCATTACTAGAGTAAACAGTAAACTATCTAATGAAGTTATTCCTCGGAAAAAGCAATATCCTTTCAGTCAGACACAAAAATGAAAGAGGCATCCAACAACTGTTTCATAAAGAACCCCCCCCCCCCAACCCCACACACATCCCCTACAGAGTACCCGCACCGTTTGTGGCAGCATCATGTGAACTTGTATACGATGGCGATGTTTGTGTTAAGTTCACTATAGACTTCGGCTCTCCGTATAACGACAGAAAATTTTAGAGAGCATTTGGATAGACCGATTGGCGGCGATAAATTGAAATACCTGTAGTAAACAATATCCAAGGAACCGGCACGTAAATTTTTTTACTCGTTAAAGCTTCTGACTTTCTACTGTACGAATGCGATATGATCATTCCATAGACCATGACAACGAGGTTTTCATACAACGACAATAATGATTTTGACTTGTATATAGGTCTTAATTACTTAGATGACCGTTCATTAGTTCGAAACGTTAACCACGTAGATAAATCGTTCATGTGCATCAATGCACGCCGTTTTTGCATGGAAAACATTATGGCAATGTTTATGAACTTATTAATGATATCAATAGACTCTACTATTCAATTGTTGCAAGTTCGGAAAACTTGAATTAATGAAAACACATCGCTAAATTTGTTACAGATGCAGGATAACTATATAATTTGTTAACAGGCTAAAACAGAGTTGGTAAGCGACTGGGAGGCGGGTTGCCTTTCTTTATAGATGTTCGATTTAAAGTAAGGACTGAGTTGATAGTACTTTTGAGTTGATAGTACTTTTGAATGCCTCTCTATTGAAAGTTTACACGCTGATCTCAACGTTGTAATTAGTGTTATATAGGCCTATATATTCCCCCAACCAACTGTGCAGAAATGTATTCCATTAGTAATTAAATTAAAAGAAAACGCGGTTCCGCGGCCGGGATGGACGGTATTTCTATTTCAGTCCGTATATTCTATACGTTTTTGCCCCCAATATTATCGTGTCTCTTATACGTATATCTGCAACCTATCCCTCTCTAGGAACCATGTTCCAGGGTTGTATGAAGGAAACCTATAGAATAACTCCTATTTTCAAAGCTGGAGTTTCTTCTGTGCTTTCAAACTACAGACCAATTTCCATTCTCCCTATACAATTGCTAAAGTTCTCGAATTTGTTTTTATCATGCATAATCAACTCATCGATTTCCAGGACAAGAATGGATTTCTCTCCCCTTACCAGTTTGGTTTTCGTAAGAATTCTTCTACCTACCTGATGGCAGCAGCAATCGTGTACTATACATTGCTAAGTGTTTTTAATCATAATGAAATAACCATTGGTGTTTTCTTAGATCTTTCAAAAGCTTTCGACAATGTTAACCATGCTTCTTTTCACTACAGAGACTTAATCATTATGGAATCCGTGGAGTTGCGTATATATTTGGTTTCGAAGCTATTTATCTGATAGAAAGCATGTCGAATGTATTAATTAAATATTTTCACAGCCCGGCAGGACTATATCTCGTTGCGTACCGCAAGGTTCTATACTTGGACCAATACTATTTCTTAATTAATCTATATCAATGACTTATAATATAACTGTTCTACTTTGCATAAATTTTACACTTTTCGCCATTGACAACAGAATGGTGTTCTTTTCAAGCACAGTGGTGTTACATTATGCTAAACTCATATCATTAATGCTGAATGAATTGCTGGGTTCTGTATATCCACTGCATGTTTCAAAGCTAATATGCTGTCACTGAATATAATTTCAAACGAATTTCATGATATTTCATCCCATTCAACGTAAAGTTCATACACAATTGATATATTTATTGATAATGGTCAAATTAATTTTGTTGACGAAAAGGCTAAATAATTTCTCGGTATAAATCTAGGTTCCCATCTGACATGGGAAGATATCAGATTGACTCTATTTGTTCTCATTTATATCTAAGATCATTGGAATCCTTCATAAAAGTCGTTATTTCGTACCATTCCATACTCTTAAAACATTATATATAGGCTTCACTTTATCCACTCCAAATTGTCCTATTGTAATATTATCTGGGAAAATGCTTTTCCATCTAATTTAAAACCGCCTATAATCATTCTCCAAAAGAAAGCTAATTTTCGACTGATGACGAATTAAATCCATTTTTTTAACTTTACAAATCCAAACGATTTTCGCTTTGTTAATGTATTATGTATAGGTATGTAAAATACAGTTTTGCGTCACAGTTTTGATGCATATTTTAAGTATAACTGTGATATTCATAACAATAACACTCGTTTTTCTAGACATCTTCGTACAAACTTTAGTATACCACAGAAATTTCTTCACCGCGTTTCTCAAAACACCGGTGTCAGTATATGGACTTGTACAGATAGTATATATGCATAAAATATTCCAAAACTATACTTTCCTTTAAATCTAAACTGAAATCTCATTTGCTTAATGATTATTGTTTCTAGATGTGTGTGTTTTGTTTTTAATTTTCATCTTTCATTGTCCCTGTGTTATTTTGCTTTGTACGTGGACCTCGCAGAAACCACCATGATATGAATTCGATAGGTGGTATACAATTTGAACTACATTGAGGCTGTGTTCTAAATGAAACAAACCCCTATATGGTCCATGGGGCTCCGGTGGAAGAGGATTCAATCTGGTCATGCATGGTGGGGTGGGGATGGGGATGTGAAACAGATTTCAAGGGTGGGGGCAGTCAGTGACATGTGACTTGATTTAAGGGGGGGGGGGTGGAACCATAAAGTTACCGCACCATACCTCAAAACATTCCAACAAAATGGATCCTCTGCTATTCATTCCGTACCACAAATTCCAGTACCTGAATTACATCAACAAAGGGGCACCCTTGAATCATATTTTTGTTGTTTTTTCCAACAAAAGACGTAGGCCTAACCTGATTCACATCGAAAGGAAATAGACCCTACAGATGATTCCCGTTGATTTCCAGTCACGTTTCATATCGAGCTGCATTGGAATGTCTATATAGCAGGGGCGTATCCAGGATTTTCCAATAGGGGGGGGGGGGCGCC
>JAIPMN010007228.1:0-15475 GCA_020650975.1 Apostichopus californicus
GTTACTGAAATGTGGCTGGTATGAAATCTAGGTATTCATCAAGGACAGATCCTGCTTAATGACAAACCAGCATCAAGGAATGAGGATTAATACACAGAGCAGGAATTTAATGAAGTACGAAAAAAAATGTGTGCCTCACTGGTAGCTTAAAGTAGAGACAGGAGTTAGTCTCACATGTAGCTGTGAGGAGAGCAGGATTTTATATGTGAAGTTTACATGAAGGAGAGATAAGCACACAGTATAATTACAGAGAAAATGAACATAATAAGTGGAAGAAGTACAAAGCATGTGCCATTGATTTATACATATATAGAGAGAGAGCAGGAATCTAACATATACAAGAAGAAAGCAGGAATTTTATATTGACACATACAGAGGTGAACAAAGAGTACGTATGCTCAGAGCAAGGAGTGCAAGCATCTCATGGGAGAGGGATACATAGAGCAGTCCTAACATGA
Source organism: Apostichopus californicus (assembly GCA_020650975.1). Lineage (NCBI taxonomy): Eukaryota > Metazoa > Echinodermata > Holothuroidea > Aspidochirotida > Stichopodidae > Apostichopus > Apostichopus californicus. The sequence continues at coordinate 459 of JAIPMN010007228.1, forward strand.
GTGGGTATTCAGAGAGTACAAACCCCCTAGCATGAGGTAATATACAGAATAGAACCAATAGGAGTGGGTTTTTAGAGAGTACAAACCTCATAGCATGAGGTAATATACAGAATAGAGCCAATAGGAGTCGGTTTCAGAGAGTACAAACCTCATAGCATGAGGTAATATACAGAATAGAGCCAATAGGAGTCGGTTTCAGAGAGTACAAACCTCATAGCATGAGGTAATATACAGAATAGAACCAATAGGACTGGGTATTAGAGAGTATAAACCTCATAGCATGAGGTAATATACAGAATAGAACCAATAGGAGTGGGTATTAGAGAGTATAAACCTCATAGCATGAGGTAATATACAGAATAGAACCAATAGGAGTGGGTTTTAGAGAGTATAAACCTCATGTGAGGAGGTAAACCCTCATAAGTGGAGGTAATCAAAGAGCATACAGTAACTAATATTATCGGGTATAAACAGAATATATATCTCATGCAAAGAGGTATTCACTGATAAGGGTGGGTATTCAGATCAACGTACAGGTAAAAGGTAACAACATATTTCAAGAATAATGAATGGATGACTCACATAATATTCAAAAATACAATAATGCAGCACCAAAAGCCAATATATATCATAAACAACTTATTAATTGACAAATAGAAAATAGCCAACGCCTTCTTTTTATATTAAAATAAAATAAAACTGTTAGCAAACTGCTTATTTACTAGAGAGCCTGTGTAAGAGAATGTGTAAAAGTAAGTTGGCCTGATGCTTCGATCCTAGCAGGATCTTCTTCTGAGGCTAAATGACAAGTTACTTTTACACATTCTTTTGATATTGACACAGTTGTTTTTTTCCCTTCAATAAGGTCATATCTCAAATGCTAAATACAAAGAAAAAACTGTGTCACTACAAATATAAAACTAGACAAACATTCTTCTGAGAAGATTCTTCTCTTCATACAAACAATTTCAGAAAGGAGTGTCAAATTTTACTACAGTTTTGGTTGTAGACCAATTACAGCTCTCCCTCACTTCTTAAGTCATGAATATTCAATCCAGGAACTTCTTTAGTGTTTACATGTCTGCTGTAGCAACTTTGATGTTCATGAAGCTTGTTCACTGTAAAATTCTGAAAATACTTTAATGTGCTGTACACTAAAGCAGATGTACAGCTATTCACCTAGATGCAACTATTGGTATATTTTACATAGTTGTAGATTCCTCTATGCACAGTCTAAGTTCCTGTATCTTCTAAGGACTTGGCAGATACTTCAATCATATTCAGTGGGTGTAAGTTTTTCTGGCTAAATATATGTAGTCGATTTGACAATTGTAATTTTAAATTTAATTTTAATTTTCTGTGTCACTATTTGGGGATTTTTGTGACTTTTTCTTACATTTTCAAAAGCAATTCTTTTTTGGTTTGGTTTTATCTTTCTCACTCATGATGCTGCTATGTGCATTAAAGCAGATAAACATTACATGATGACTGTTAGGCAAGAATATAAATTTTGATACCATGCAGAGCAAAGCCTTCTCATTATTATTATTCATTGTCTTGAGTATAATAATCAATCAATCAATCATTGTAATCAATCAGTCTATTACTAAATATTATTTTAGCAACACTTTAATCCCAAGGATGACATTTCAACACATACTTGTCCTTCATGAGTACAAAATGTGTATACTTCTCCATTCAAGTTTGTGTTGCTCAAGGATCGCCTACACAATGGGCTGTGTCCTAAACTACCTGTATGTTGCCAAGCTACTATGATTAAGCAAGCCTGACAGGTTTAAATCTTGAAAACTCAAAAGTGGGTTTGAAGCATAACCTGTACTAGTAGTACCTCATTCATCTATAACATTTCAAACAATAATAAATTTCAATTTGTTTCTTCATTTTCAGTCCTCCTTCAATGACCACATATGACTCTTAAAAAATCTGAGTGAACACATCCATGCAACATACATAATATTCTAGCATCAAAATGTCAAAAGCACCAAAGGTAGTTGTTTCACCTCAACAACTATTACCTTAACAACTGTTAAATTAAAAAACTCTTCAATATTGTCTAAATTTATCAAATTTAATTATAGTCTGATGAAAATTCAATACAAAATACAACTCTTTTCATTCACAATTTTATACATGTTACTTATAATGTTTTCCTCTTTTTTCATCTGTTTGTTCATAAATTTTTCTACTATTATTTGCATGCTATCTCTACCTACGTTCAGAACAATAAATTCCTTTGCCGCAAATATCATTCTGTGGTAGGTGCTATCAAACATTACCGTAGCTGTGCAGTGCAAAACATTGATAACAACCAGTATTCATATTTGTCTGACCTAAGGTCACGTCAGTGTGTCAAAGTTCGTCTTTGGCATCCTTCGAGCCAGGATCCCCTTTCAGATTTGAACTCTCCTCCTCATCGCCCTCCTCCTCGGTACCATGAACTCGTTCTTTACCTGTCCATACTTCCTCCAAACAAACTAAAAAGAGAAAATTAAGATGGAGCATTATGAAACCACAAATTTCTTTCTGTGTTTGAGGTAGCATTAAAGGTCATGTCAGTGTGTCAAAGTTCATCTTAAATTCGAGCTGGCTACAATTAAAAGTTCTATTCAGCTTTCTACTTTGAATTTCTTCAGTTTTTATTTCCTTTTAGTTATACAATTTTAAAATCCTTCAACAATGTTAGCTTGGAATAATCAAGTGTCATATCATATCATGGAATAAAAGTTGAAATATATATGGAATTTTTCCCATTTGCATTTGATATATGTAGATTACTAATGTTCAGGTGACAACATAAATATTGAGAATCCAATGGAATCATTACATTCTCACTCGTTAATCTTCCTTTGGTGGAAATCAAGAACATTTCTAGTTTGATCAAATGTAACTTTATTTTGGGAAACACTTGGTAGGTTTGGCAAAATTACTGGCCAACACAAAATGTAGTTCCACATGATTCCCATTTTTATGGCATCCAAAATGAGGCCAGATGTTGAAGGAATGTCAAGGAATTTTCATGTGACCTTCCAGCAGCCATTCACTTTTATTAATAGTTTTTGTATTAACAAGTTACAACATTAGTGTTTCCTAAAGGAATTTAAAGCTTTTTCAGTTTGACAAAATGCCTTACGATTGAATGCAGGAAGACAGTTGGGGAGCTACTGTTTCAGCAAGTTATAGGTATGAAACTCCTTCTCTTTCATGAATATCCAAATACAAATAAATAAAAAAATAAAAAAATTCAGACTAACAAATCCCACCTGCTTCTTCTTTAGACAAAACTCTGTCTACACATAAATATTCTGACAGTACTCTGGAATGATCTGTTTTGAAGAACCAGTTCTCTATGACTTCTTCGTAGTTTTCGATTAAAAAGTGGCACTGAAATGAGAGAAGGAGAAAAAAAACTTATACTGGAACATAAGTTGACTTTTTAAAGAAATATATATTGTTATTTGTATACAGTACAGTATATAAAATACTCATTCGTGTCAAAATGGAGAGGGAATGGAGAAAATCTGGAAGATTTATATCAGCATAGTTTGGTCTTGGGGTAAGGGAGATCTCTAAATACATTGCATACTGTACAGTAGTTAGTACCATTTGAACGATAGCAGAAAATCGCCCCGCCCCTACTAACCAACGTTACCTACTCTGGTATATCGTCTATCTGATGTTAATAGTAATTTACTGAAATTATCTTTTGAAAACTTTTATTACTGCTATGTTTTTGCAAGAACTTTATCAAATCGATATCGGTGGCAGCAAATCCCTGTAATGACTTGTGAAACAATTTATAAGAAAATATTACAATTAATCAAAACATGAGGGGGCACAGTAATCTGAAGGTGTAAAAATGCTTCCTTTCGTCCCTGACAGAGCAAATCAGCATTTTTATAGCAACATTATTCAATTGCAAACTTTTCACAAAAAAATTAAACCAAAGGAAGTTCATGTGCAAGCATTTTGTTGGGTTCAGAAGTAATCAATTTTAAAAACTCCATTCAGTTGAAAAGCATGTATGTCATCATTTATAGGGAAGTCACACGCCAAGTATCAGGTCTGTCAACATTATTTTATGTGAGACATCACGTTTACAAGCCAGGATGACACAAACACACCCACGCAAACATACAGTACACACACACTGACTTGACTACACAGATTATTATGACCACAAATAAAAAATGCCCTTCAAGTCTCTCATTTGCTACTGGTTGATATGAGATGATTATCACTAAAATTCCAATTGTCATAGCAACAGCGTGATTCATCATACAAATTTGAGTCATTTTGACAGCTTGGACTGAAAATACACAACAAATCTTCAGAGAAGGATTTGCATATATACATTCCTACTGCAATATCTGGATGAAAAATTTGAACACTTAAAAGTGTACAGTATACTGTACATCTTGTCTTGCTGTGAAAACTGTGTATTAAAGCAGCACAATATCAAACACTCATGAATAATGCATGAGACAAACTTATAATACAAATGTGCAAAATTTTTAAGTACTATTATCCGGGTTTATGTAACAGCAGGCTAAGACTGCATAATTTGTGTGAACAGCAAGGTTACAGCACTTCCAGGGTAAAGTTGACAAGGGATTATTATGATAATAACATTAGAAACAAAAGAACATTGGTCTTAAAGTGAGTCATATTCTTGATGCACCCCACTGACAAAACCTCTAAAACGCTTTCAGAGAGGAATCCTACGATCATTCTGTTGGTACCACTAGTACTGTTATATATCATTAGAAAGACAGTTGTCAAGAAACCTAAGATGTTCTGCCATACATACTGTACTGTAATACCCTCTGTGCTCAGTTTACGACATCAACATAAAGGACAGATTACACCAACTAATATCAAATAAATCTATTTGAAAGTATAAAGTGAATGCCCACACCCTGCACCTGACCCTCTCTTACATTCAGAACCTATTTCTAATATAGTCCCTATTTCCATGACATCCTCTCTCCAACCCCCCTAAGCCTTCCCTGCTCGCTCTCTCCACCTCTCACTCAACAAAAGAGAACCACATACACATGAAAGTAATCATCTTCTCATCAAACTGACCGAATTATCTAAAGCTACTGCAAAAATATCCAGAGGATATGTTCTTGATTATGAAGAATGCACCCAAAAGAAATTCATTCTTTCATATATGAAAATACCTTTTATAATATACCCGTCAATTTTAAGCCCAACTGTAATAATAAGGTGAGCAAAATGAAAAAAAAAAGAACTGGTGAATATTCAGTAGTCTAACTAACATATTGATTGGCATTGGTCACAGCTTGATTATACGAAGAATGTTCCCAAAGGAAATTCATTCTTTCATATATGAAAATACATTTTATAAATACCATTAAATTTTAAGCCCAACTGTAATAATAAGGTGAGGAAAATTAAAAAAACAAAGAACTGATGAATATTCAGTAGTCTAACTTACATATTGATTGGCTTTGGTCACAGCTTGATTATGAAGAAGGTACCCAAAGGAAATTCATTCTTTCATATATAACAACACCTGTCCTTAAAGTTTAAGCCCAACTGTGATCATGATGATGAAAAAAAAGAGAACTGCTGAATATTCAGTAGTCCAACTTACATATTGATTGGCTTTGGTGACAGCTGCTGATGGTTCATCCCACATACTTAATGGAATCCCAAGTTCCACCTTGACTCCTTTATTGACCAGGTTCTTGAGGGTCTCCATCGTCTCACTGGTACCCTTGGCAAACCTGGATTATCAACAGAAAACAAAAAAATGTGAGAGATCAAGACTAGATGTTAAAGACAACGTATTTAAGCAAAAATGATTCGTAATTTTCTCACAGTCATATCTGCAGGAAGATGCTAAATTGAAAATTGTGGCAGTGTAAATAAGAATAGAAACATTTGAAAAAATATCTATTAAAGGAAATGTGAATAAACTGCAATTTATGGCAAGATATATTCTTTAAACAATTAACAATAGACATTAACCCAATAAAATATATATACAACATACTGTACCTTCTAGAATCCTTTCTTTCCGCATGAATGTTATATTTTAGAACTCTCTCACAAACGCTTTCTAAAACTTCAATGAGTCGAATTTCACTGTGGAAGCGAAAGATAGAGAAAATAAGATCTGTCAAGTTTCATAAAATGTTATATTAATACTGTACATGAATCAATTTACATGCTCTAGACCAGTGGTTCTCAATTAATCTTCTATGGTGACCAGATGGAAGACATTTAGTTGCAGCTAAGAGACAGACAGATATATCCAAATCTCACCATACCTGGAGTCAGCCATGTACAGGGATAGGACGGCAGAATGCTCTAGCCTACTGCATTAAGGCCCACATGTACTGTTTTCATAGTACTTGATTGAAATCTTTAGTGAGCTGAATTTTGGCCAATTGAGAATCTTTGCTTTAGAAAATACAAAACTGCTTCCATCAGCAATTCAGGTTACATTATTGATAAACAGTACAAGTTTATGAAAGACTTATATACACACCGATTCCTTAATTATCAACCAAAGTGATTGGGTTTAGCGTAATAACATATACAATATAAGGTCAGCGTCTCACAAGCAACACAAATATTCAATTAAAATTTATATAAAAAAAAAAATTGGGTTCTACTGTAAATAACACATTTCCAACTTTCAACAAAATTATGAAGAACATTTTAGATTGCGTTTAATTTCACTGATGGGTGGACGGTTGTGAATAAATTATGTGAACAAATTTTTCTCTTTTGGAGCAAATAGAACTTAAAAAACATTGGACTAACATTAAAAGTTTACATGTACGATGCATCGACCAGTCTTAAAGGAGCATTCCAAACACATAAAATATAAAGTTTTAGGTTGAATATCTTGAAAACCAGAAATTACCAGTATTTAGGGTTTTGATTGTTACTGTTGGACTATCACATATTGACAACAGAAATGTGCCTAAAGTTCATCCCTGCATAAATGCATTTTGAGTCTGGGTTGTAAATATGTGTAACTTTGACTGACCCATAGAAGTGAGGCCTCTAACTAGATGTATGTGGACAGAACCATTGTTTTTCCAGCCTCATTATTACATTGCATTCTCTGTTTTTCATGCCATCCTGGACATCAGCCATATTTTATTTTTAATCCTTAAACACTTGCAATGCTACATGGTGTTATAGAGTGGGTGGGTGGGGGCGGGGGGTAGGAAGGAAAACCCACAAATGCCACAAAGATGAAACTGAAGTAAGCAATATAAAGAAGCTTTAACAGCAAGAAAAGGTAAAAGTGCAAACCCCCACCAACCTCTCCCTGAACAAGAGAGACATTCTAATAGCACTTATGTCTCCTCATCTGAAAAGTGAAAGTTAATCCATGTACGTAAAGCAAGCTTAAATAATTTGCAACTAATCCAAAATCCAAAGCAAAGAAGAATTGCTTTTTGAAACTGTTACGTACTTCATTAAGTGTGAGTCTCTCTTCATTGCTCTACTCTGTGTAACAGCTTTGTTCAAACTTCAATGCTACAAGGAAGTTGAAACAAAACTATTAAAACCGTGACCGGTCATTGAGCTGTTACAGAAACCCTTTTCTATAAAGTGACTCACTTCTGATGTTAATTAGTGGAAAGAAACTTGAGAAGCACAGTTTCAACAAATTGATTCAGACCTGAAAGTATTCTCCATTTCTTTGTGATGTAAAAGGAACACAAGGAACCTTTGACATAAAGGTGTGCAAAAGGTGTAAATTGGATTTAATGAACAACTGGAAGAGAGTCAACAATGGGAGCAAGGCTTGTTGGACAGTATGAATTAGCAATTTATCCACACTAAGTTGAGAGCAGATCTGGTAATTAAAAAAAAAGTAGTAGTGTTGACCTCATGTCAATTACACAAACAATAGACAGAAAAATCACTTGAATGCTGGTGTATATATAATATTTTCACTCCAATGTAGACATTTGCAAAATACACTTGACCGGGGTTGAAAAACCTGGCTATGTAAAATATGTCTGCTAGCAATGGTGATGATGCAGCTATACATACAAGTCGAGAACCCAACATCACTCACGGTACAGTACACAAGGCTACATTACAATGAGAGGAACAGTCAGGGCACTGTGATCACATGTGTTTCAGCTTTATTTTATACATAAATGTGTAAAAGTAAGTTGGCCTGACGTTTCGATCCTAGCAGGATCTTCTTCAGAGGCTAAATTTTTTTTTTTCCCACACCTTTTCTCTCCACACCTTTCTGTCCACACCTTTTCTCTCCTCACCTTTCTGTCTTTGTCCTTCTCCAGTTTATTCCCTACCCTGTTACTTTAATCCTCTCTTTGTCCCTCCACTGTTTATCTCCTACCTCTCCTCTTCCCCTGTTGCTTTCTTCTCTCCATCCCTTGTCTACTAATCCCCTTACATGTATCTCATTGTGTTCACCGTGCTTATTAACCTGTTTGTATTCTGCGCGTGTCTTTGTCCCTTCTGTTATACTGTTACTTGTCATTTAGCCGCTGAAGAAGATCCTGCTAGGATCGAAACGTCAGGCCAACTTACTTTTACACATTCTATTACACAGGCTCTCTAGTGGATAAGCAGTTTGCTAACAGTTTTATTTTATTTTGATTTAGCTTTATTTTATATAACAACTCTCTACTTTCTTTATATGTTTCTCCTTTTCATTTCTAGTTTTCGCCCCAAGAATTTTCCAACCGTGTACATGATATTTAAACCAATTAGACTTATATTACTGTTGGATTTTCTTTTTATAAACATTTTTACTCACAGAGACATGTCTAATCTAGCGTTACATTGATATTACAATAATTTGGAGATACATTGAAAATATTCAAAGAAGATGTTCTCAGCTCATGAATAGTCTGATCCCTTTTGTCTTCAGGTGCACGAGTCTCATGACACTTCACTTGTGAACTCAAAGTCTAAATATATTTCAGTTAGGCTGCAGTATCTCAAGTCTCTGTGATAAGGCAGCCCTGGGGTAAATCTTTGTGGTATTATTTTGAAATTGCACAATTTGCAATTCAAGTGACACTACTGTACACCCATATGCAGAATAGAAGTCTTGTAACTCAAAATTAGTAATGTCAATTTCTTTTCATGATTAAAAAGAGATGAATGAACCCCAAAACTTTAGACCAGGGGCGGGCAACCTTCTGCCCGCGGGCCACATGAGGCCCGCCAGTGATTTCTATGCGGCCCGTGAGATGTCTCAAGAAAAAGAAAAAAAATCAATCTATTTTACATCATCACAAAAAAAGAGCTAGCTGCTTAGAATTTATCGGCACTTAATGATGCTGTCAGGTAGGCCTATTATCCCCATTAATTATCAACTGTACTGTATTGACATTATGTTTTTGTGAATACAGATTAAGTACACACACCTATTGCTTGAAAGTCCTCGGAATCAAAGGTTTGAAATCGTTGGTTAGGTGCAGCCCACTCAATTTTGCACCCCTTATATCTGGCCCATTCATTCAAAAAGGTTGCCCACCCCTGCTATAGACTGATGGAGATTTCATCGTAAGAAATTATAATTATCTTCCATCCTGGTTGATTCTGTATAAATGACTGTCTGTGTTTACTTACGACTGTGTGTATTTCACTCTCTTCTGTGGTCTATCAAATCCTCCTTGAGTAATTACTTCATGGGTCTTTCCTGTCTCTGTCATTAAATATTCTAATTCATCTGCAACAATCTTACAAACTGAAAATAAAAATGAATAAAGAGGCTAAATCATATCTGTTGTTACAACAAAGAATAACAGTGAATTTACTATACATTGTTTGAAGTTCAATGTGTTACACAATCACATTCAGTCTCAGAATGTTAAAAACTCTTTATCCATTGTTGTACATTCAGTACACTGTATGAGAACTATGTTGACAATACAAGCAACAACAACAAAGATGGCAATGACTGCATCTTGAAGTGCCTGAGTTAAAGAAAAAGTCTCTATTTTGAGCCGATTATTCAGTTTACTTTTTTCAATTGTTTTGACAGGAATAGTTCCTTTGCTTAACTAATCATGCTTCATTTCAAATAATGATGATTTTAATATACAGTGTGGTGTACCTCAAGGTTCTATCCTTGGACCCCTCCTTTTCATTATTTATATGAATGATATCAATTGGTAAAATCTCCTCCAAAGCTTCTATGTGTTGTTTGCCGATGATACAAATAGTTTCTTTTCTGATTACAACTATGAACGTCTGCAACAAACCGTTCGTAATGATTTAAATACTTTCACAAATTGGCTTGCAGCAAATAAGCTTTCCCTTCATATAACAAATTATATCGTCATCAATGCAAGTAGACGTATGGCTAACTTTAATATTGATATCACAACGGTAAACCACTGCAAAAGGTTGATTTCGCAAAATTCTTAGGTGTTTTTATAGACTCCAAGCTCACTTGGCGTGAGCACATTAGCCATATTTCTTCTCTTGTTGCAAAAGACGTACTGTAGGCATCTTGTCAAAACTTAAACACACCCTTCCTAGGAACGTTCTATGGTCTCTTTATCAAACACTAGTACTACCATATTTGACTTATTGTTGTATCATTTGGTCCGGCACAAGTAATCATTTGTTAAAACAAGCTAACTATTTTACAGAAAGAGCAATCAGACATATTACTCTCTCTCACCCGAGGGATCACACAAACGTTTTATTTAAGTCTATGAATTTACTGAAGCTCACTGATCTGTTCAATCTAAATGTTCTCAGTTTTGTTTATCCTTCATTACACGAAATGCTACCTAATATTCTGAATGCCTTCTTTCCACAGAACTCAAACATCCACGCTCACAACACTAGGCAAGCTGATTACCTGCACCCAAGGCAATATCACAACAATTTCTCTAAAAATAGCTTACATCATCAGGCCATTACACTTTGGAATCCCCTACCTTTCACTTTAAAGGCGATGCCTTCTTTAGTTGCTTTTAGAAAATGCCTCACAAAAGCACTTGAACAACATGTACAGTACTAGAACTGAGAATTGTATTTGTCTACTACTCAATTATTGCTTGTACTTATTCTAACTGGGGAGAGAGGGGGTGAGGGAAGGGAGAGGAACGGGTGGGATTTTTGGTTCTCTTTTCTAATTGCAAAGTTCTGTATTTTTTCAGGGTGTGTCACTACCCGACAAGCCTTATAGGGTTTTTGAGTACACTTCCTTTCACAAGTTTTGTTTCTTATCTCCTTCTATGTTATATGTCATACTTATGTTGTGATGGAACAAAAACAAATGATATGAAATGAAGTCCAAGTAAAATTTTCCAACTTGTCCAAGTTTGGATGTGCCATGTAGTCACTGAAGGTTATGGGGAATTCCTAACTACTGGAAGCTGGGATGGCATATGCCGAAATGAGGAAGTGAAAGAACTACAGAGCAAGTAGCCATTGCACAGTTTAGTCAGTCAAAGGAACTAATAGAACTTTACAAACTACTCTTCATAATGTAGCTATTATAAAATTAACTCTAAGATGTGTTGTAAAGGGTAGTGTACAAGCTAACAGAAATAAGTTAACTGTAGTATAAAGTAGGGGAAAATGTATTATAATGGCATTGAAGACTCCCCCCAAACCGTGTGCGGCCATCTGAAAAAGTGAACGTTCTGTTGTTTGCAAGTGACGTTTTGTTTGTGTTGCTACAAAATGCAGACAGTAATGAAACGTGATAACTTGTTATCTTTAGCTGGACCTGAGATGTCCATCGCTGTAACGTTTGTATACTGTTCTGTGGGTATTGACCACAGCTGTATGTACTGACTGTACACTAGTGTCTAATTAAGGTAGCAAGCTGTGTGTGTGTATTTTCTGGGATGGGTGGTGGTGTCTAACACTTCTGTTACACCTCATTCGAAATTAGGTCAGATTACCGGCATTAGACGTTTCTTTTTGTGCGAGTCTTCATACCCTTTAAAGAGGCCAGGTACAAAGAAACAAAATTGGCAACTTTTGGCATTTACTTATTACTGATTATGTGGCATATCAGACAAAAGGTAAAGCTGCTGTGAAGTTGAAAACCAAAACGGTAAAATTCACTTCAAAGTTAATTGAAGGACCTTTAACATTTTGAAAGGCATTAAATTTTTAACTGTCTAGCACTGGGTATGCTAGTGTTCTGAGCATATTTTTCAGAATCATGCAGTGTCTAACTCTAAAGTTAGTGCACATGTAATGCTACAAGTACAATATCAACAATGCCTGTTCAAACAGAGATTAGAATATAATTTCAATCTGTGAGTTTGGTCTGGGTTAGTTAATATAGGCCTGTAAAAAGCTAGTTTAGGGGCTAGGGTACGTATTGGACAGCAACATCACACACATGTATAGGCCCTTACATTATAATAAGTTTACACTGCAGTTACACACTAGGGACATAAGCAATCGAAGTCTAGGCCTAGACTAGAGCCTAGCGTTAATTATAGACCTAGTCTTGTGAACGAAAATTCATGTAAGTTTTACTTTGTGAAGCGGTGAATAAATAATTCCAAACTATTTCTGTCTTACCTTCACATTTCGTCGGATTTCGATGAGGGTTTCCAGGATCATACTCTTCGCTAACTTCATTAGCACATATTATTTGGAAAGTAAGCCCCAGAAAGAGGAACACATACACATCAGCTTTCATTTTCTTCAGAAGGTACAAACTATTGTACAGAATATGAAAGCTCGGAAAAGGAAAGGTTTTTCAAATATCCTACAGCTCGTAACTAGTGTTTCTTTCACTCACCATTTAACTAACTTGTAACAATGATTTTTTTGGTATTACAGCTCCCTAGTGCTTGCTTGTTTACAATGACATAAATCGACCTTCCTGTAGTCGTACTACTACCATGCCGCTGTGCATTTGTTCTGTTGAGTTGTCTGAATTTGATTGCCAAGATTCGAAAGGGGAAGTACCTAACTATTTATTCCGCAACACACATGTGTGAATCTCTGATTGGATGATGTCATATTCACCAAGTTTCTCTGTGTATATAAATAGCTTGTTATAGCGGTTGTGTTGTGTCGCATATTACAAATTATACAACTAGCAAGAAGAATCGCTAAGTAGATTCAGGTGTGACCTTTACCAGGTTATATCATATTCTTTTAGGCAAATTTCATAAGAATTCCGAAACGCTCTTCGATCGACGTGCAACATGCCCGTCAATGCACCATGTAAACGGTTCCGTATGCCCAACACTAGTGTTGGGCTATTTCGATCATTCTTTCATGGTATCTCAGTTGGTATCCACCCTTTTAATACTAATCTTCTTTAAATAATACATAAATCCATCTCGTCAATCACTATGCACTTTCAAGTCGTGATAAACACTGTTTAGATCCGTATAATTTCATTTAAGGAGGAAGACTACCGACAAGTTTAGTCTCTTTCAGCCGATACAAATTACACAAAGGTATAATACAATCCGTGCATCAATTGGAGTCATCTGAAAGCAGGATAAGTTATCGAAACAGGAATAACCCTCCATGAATAGAAAAGTCAATCTAGTACCCCCTCTCGGATTATGTCACAATACACAAATCCCTTGCGGTTGAAAATAACACTGAAGCTGATTAGACAAAATTTGACCGGCTCCTGCAGTTTAGCAGAACTTAAAAACAAGAGCAGACTATTATTTTAATAGAACGGTAAGGGCCAAAAAAGGCAAGCAATATTCAGAGAATGGAAGTTTAATAAACTTAAAAAATAAATAAATTTAATGTATGTGTATAGACCTAATCAAAATTCTTCGTACCAATTACTATAGGAGCAAATCCTATTAATAACAAATTTGGCCAAATAATGAGCGAAAGGTCTTTGTTGCTTCATATGCCTATAACCAGTGTTGTAGCCACGCCGGTCGGCGCCGGTCGGGCGTAACCGCCACTAGTGCTTGCCGACCGGCACTCAGAGTAAATCAGCATCCTACCGACCGGCACTCAAGCTTCCTACCGACCGTCACAAAAATCAGTATTAAATGAAATCAAAATACACTGAAAATTACCTGTGTCAAACTCGAAATAATTTGTTCACAAATTTACCCAAAATAGGCCTATTACTATTCTGAATCAGAATTGAGAATACTGTAGTCCGATTCTCTAGCCTGAACAAAACCAAATAAAAACCTGGGTAACTAGTAATACTACGAAACTATGATCATCAACGCAACGAGCGAGCCATAACTCATAAGCGCAGACACGGTAATCATAACAGTTGCATGCAGTACACGTGTGAGTGATACGTACGAGAGCAGTGGCGGAGCGTCCATACAGTCAGGGGGGCGGATGCCCCCCCTGACGGACTCAAATGGACTGCTGGCGCCCTTTTCACCTCTTTACCACTTTTTACTTATTCGCGATTATTGCCTTTTTTATTGCGCTCTCATCTACCTATTGACATTTGTCACATTTTGTTGGTATAATTTGGCGATTACACCTATTTATTCTTCGTTGATCTGCAAATTAGCCAGGCCCGGAAAGGGTAATTTCCGGCGATCTAGGGAGTATCTTTATTCAAAAAAATTCTGTACGCTACGCGCCAACCTGTGGTGGCGCTCCGCTTAGATAGTGTCGAAAGATGATCATCAACGCAACGAGCGAGCCATAACTCACAAGCGCAGACACGGACAGACCGTTCTCGCCCCTCCTGACCAATACCCCTAGCTCCGCCACTGTACGAGAGAGCAATCACACACATATTTACTGTGACAACAACGTCAATACATTTCGCTCGTACATTCGGAAATTTGTATCGCAATTGTCGGAAAGTTTAGGTTTCTGTGTAGCGCTTTTGGGCGGGTTTCAAAATATTTATCGCAATATGTATAAAATAGGGGTAGTATAGAGCCACCTAAAGGCATTGAAATCAACTAAAACCCTGTATCTTCAGGGGCTTCGCCCCTCGAACCCACCAAGGGTCCCTGGACCTCACGCAGAGGAGGGCTCGCTATGCTCGCGGGCTGGCTTCGCTCGCCATC
>JAIPMN010007229.1:0-21373 GCA_020650975.1 Apostichopus californicus
CATCAACGCTGCCATTGTGAACAATATTATATATACGTAGTCCCAGAGTAAGTGCAACCCGTTACCTTTGCCAAAGTCAGTCAATTTTCCATAAAAAAATGGCAAATTTATTAATTGTTTTCCAAGCCTGTAACAAAGTTCGGAAAGTTAAATGAATGTAGTGAACAGA
Source organism: Apostichopus californicus (assembly GCA_020650975.1). NCBI lineage: Eukaryota > Metazoa > Echinodermata > Holothuroidea > Aspidochirotida > Stichopodidae > Apostichopus > Apostichopus californicus. The sequence goes on from JAIPMN010007229.1 coordinate 170, forward strand.
GATTATGGGACTCCATGTGAACTTCTTAAGTAATGCAATCAGTTCGCTAAAAGGTCCACCAGGATAAATTTTCCTCATGATCTGATAGGTAGTTTTGAAAAAAATGAATAATAATAATCATTTCAAATACAGTCACAATTAACCTGGAAAATAATCACTTCGTTATCGCACGTTTTACCTTAGGTTTCGTTACTTTCGCTTTTTCTGCCCATGTTTTCAAACGGCATAGCTTTTTCTTTACCCATTCACCACTTCTCACGGGCATGGGCGGCGATCATGGATCAGCCAACATAAAATGTTTCGATTTCTTAAATTTTGGGCGCTTCTGGGAGACGAGGAATTGGTAAACTGAGGAATAAATGGCGATCACTTCCTTCGAGAATATTTCCCAAAATAAAAAATTGCCGGAAATTTTGATCAATTTTAGGGGTGTTGCTTACTGCCATAAAGCACGGGAAGTGCCGTTTCCTGCAATCTGAGGGGTCTGCCAGACGAAAAATTTTCTTGGACGCTGCGCGCCAACCCGTGGTGGCGCTCCGCTTATATAGTCATCACCTGCTCACGGGCCCCCCAAAAATTTATTTTCGCACGACGCCCCTGGCCGTAGTTGCATTATTTCCAATGTTAAGATAAATCATTTCGAGTTAAACAAAATGACCATCCAAGTTGCTATTGTCCGGACATGACGGGGACAGTACATTTTCACCAAGGATTTACTTAGCATATATATTGGATCTCATTGGTAGTTAAAGTGGTATTCGAAAGCTAAAGTGTTATCAAACCATGCATTCAAATATCAATCGCCGCTAAAAATAAATACATAAAAGAGAAAGTATTAGAGAGGGAGAGAAAAATGAGAGAGCTTTAAACTTTTAGAAGCCCCCAAAATATAGTTTCAACACTGTACCACTAAATTAAATACTAAAGAAATGGAAGAAACATAAAAATAGAAGCATAACTACTGTGACATGGCCAGATCTACATTGATAAATTCGAGAATAAAATGCGAGGAAGTTTAACATTGCACCACACTGCACTTGATGAGTAGACTTTTTAAAGTTATTCCTAATCCTAACCTTAACTGCCGGTCACCCGTGAACGTGCTGCAACTTATTAGAAAATTGCCAGTGAGCCCAGTACTGTTCTTCAATTAAAAAAACTTGAGGAATTATTCAGTTAAACAACAAGTTAGTAACCAGCCAAATCATTCGGTTCCAAGGTACCAAGGGCGTAGGAACCGGTGGGGCTGGGGGGCGCCACCCCCCCCCAGTGAAAAATATGGTGGGGCGGAAGTATCATTCCGCCCCCCCGCTCCGCAAGTCAGAAAACCCCTTTTTCATTTCCAAATGAGAAAAAAAAAGGCCAGGTGAAAATGCAAAATTATTTACAAAATGGAGTGGGTGTTGAAGTGTGCTATATTGCACCAAATTGCATCTGAGGCCACTTGGAAATGCAAAAAAAATCCAAAAAAAGACCCCTCCCCAGGCCGGCTATCAGTCTTCAGCCCCCCCACTCAAAAGTACTTTCCTACGCCACTGCAAGGTACGGTACTTCACGTGATGTACCAGTGTCATGATCAAATGTCCCACTGTAAAGGGACTTATGTTGAGAATGGATCAAGTTGTTTGGCGCGTTCGTTCCCACTGCGGCTCTGTCGTGGGCGATTTTCTTATTCACTGAATACCAGACCCATTGCAAGTTGATCATCTTAGTTTGTTTAAGACTGCACATGTTGAGAAGTCGTAGGCTTTCATTAAGCCAATGATGGCTTCTTCGCGAGTTCCTGCTTGCAGGAGCATCTAAAATACATACAAACATACATTAAAATAACCTCTCACATGGAAATGTGAAAAAGCGAAACGGCACAGTTTATTATGAGCATATCTAAAATGGTGTTTACGTTACACGCCGAAAATTGAATTAAAAGTTCCGGCCAAAACGACAGAGTTACGTGAGTTAACAAAATTATGTGAACCTGGTCGTAAAACAATATTGCATATAAAAAGGTTATAAACTGTATCCCGGGTGATCATAGGTTAGTCACATCCGTCAAGAGGGGAAGCTCTAGAACTGCTTGACCCCTTCCTGAGTTCAGCTCCTTTCCGCTTCAACAATAGCTTTTGCTGCGAACAATCACACGAGATCTAGCTATTAACTTCAACTAAACTTACAGATTCATACGGCGAAGTAAAATAACGATTGTAACGGTTCACTGCATGTGAATATATAGTATTAGACACTTTTCGTGGTCCCTCAGTGTGGGTCATAATTTCATTCAATAGTCCAAAGCTTAGTAAACGTTTTCGCATTGACAATAGGCTCGATACATCATTCTCAACTGCTGAAAAGATATGGGTGAAGTTTTCTTTACTTTGAAAATTATTCTTCTACCAAACTTTCCTCCGGTTTGACCGTGGCCTCCCTCAGGCTGGTATGTGTGACGTTATGACAGTTGAAACATGTTTTTACCTCCATGGTTGAAATAACCCTTTGGGACGTTTGAAGAGGTGTATTTTTACCTTACAACCTTGATTAATTTTTGTGTGACCGTATCGCGTACCATAGACCGAATCCGCAATGGGTTACTTACACATTCGGTACGCAAAGTTACAACCAGAAGGTACTGCTACATGTAATCAAAATGGCGAGTACTCACAAAAATCAAGTTCGTAAGCGAAGAACCGGTCGTCAAATAATGGCCGAAGACAATACTGCATTGACCCGAGGAAACGAAGGAAGGAAGTTTCTCGACAAACGCCGTCTTTTGAATACGTACGTGGTTATCATATTGTTGGTACTCGTCGTTTTGGTAGGATCGGCTATTCGTGCTCTGTCATTAATACCTGCGAACATACCAGATTCGCGAAATGTTTGGAACCAAGTGTTCAACAAGTGGGCATGGCTGTGGACACTTGTCGTTACCACACCAAACTGCATTCTGGAATGTTTCATCAGGCCATCCAGAAGAATTCAGTACCTTTTTCTAAGCATCATTCGTGTTTACGTTTTAGGTACAGCAACATGGTCATTTTGGACGAATTTCATCATGCCAAAAGTTCAGTATGCAACATCAGAATTTACAACGAACACAACAGACGGCCAGCCAGAAGCAATTGACGGTACTGGATTTGATATTTCAGGACATGCCTTCCTACTCCTTTTGAGTTTCTTAATTATACAAGAGGAAGTTGCAATATTAGTTCTCAGACATTTCTATAGGGTGAAACACGGTTTCCCATTTTTAGAGTTGAATAGGCAGCCAATTGAAGCACCAAGTCAAGGAAATCAATCAGATGAATCTACCGCCACCAGTAACAGAATCGACCTTGCAGAAGATGAGCAACAGACAAGTACTATAAAGTCGTCTGGATACTTTAACCTTAGTTATGTAATTCTGTATACTTTGGTTATTATCTTTGCTGGTTTTATTCAATTACTGTGGGTCGTAATGGTTTTTCAAACTAGCATATTTTTTCATACATTTCTAGAGACTATCTCTGGAAGTCTAATAGCATTCACAATGTGGTTTATTATCTATAAATGTTTACATTGGTTGATGCTGAATATCATATCAAGGATAAGAAAGGAAGATATGAATGATTTTATGTGACAGTAGTCAATACCTGAAAAATAATTCCTTTAGCATTTAAGAGAAATACTATACCAAACAGCTCTATCCTTCAGTGTAAATTGTGAACATGCATTAATTTAAAATGCACCATATTGCAAGCCTTACATATAGTAGGGCTATTAAATTGTTATATTTGTCAACCAGTGACCTGCTACTGTACTTGATTTAATCACAGTACATTTTCTTGAAGATATTTGTAAGTGAAGAGCAAGACTATACAGTAGTTGCAAAGATGATTGGCAAATATATATTGATTCATTTATTTTGTTAATAGAAAAGCAAATTAAGTTGATTTAAATAAAAAAAATTGAGTGAAAGTTTTATATATATATATTGTTTTATCAGATTTTATAAACAGAACTACCTTTTAAGTTTTAACTGTCAAAAATAGTTACTGTACTGTATAGTTATTGTCCTGCTAATTGTCAACTCAACATTCACTACAGTAACAACCAGTAGTATAGTGACAAAGTCTAATTAATACCCACTCATTCAGTGTTGAAAATATATATGCAAACCTTGTACACTTTAGCAATGCAGCTGTTTGCATTTCACAACTAAAATTATTTTATGGTCATATTCCATGTACTGTACCTTAACCACAAGATTTATGACTCAAGAAAACAGTTTCAATGAACAGTCCATTTGCAACATTTTGTGAACAGTTTCTCACTAGAATAGGTACATACATGGGTACATCTTTCACAAATTTTTGTATCAATTGACAAGTGACATGCTTTACTTTCTCAGAATATTTAGCCTAAGATTTGTTGTAACATTAACAATTTACCACAACTAATTGTGCTTAAAGGTAGTCAGTATAGGCCCCAAATTATATAGCACGCTATAATTGCCACATTTTTTCTAAAAGTACTTTCCTAGAGGTCTTTACCCTCCAAATTGTTCTCAGAAATTTTTAAGGAACACACAAGATGACTGAATCTCCCAGTGAGGAAAAGTTCCTCAAAGGTTGTAATAAAAACAGTCCAAGAATTTGACCAAAGGTGACCATATTTGAATATCTAGCATACTTGGGGCCAATACAGCATACCTTTAAGCTTTTGTTATACCTGTCTACAGTCAATATTGTCTTCATGTACTACAGTAGATACCATGACCACCACACCTATCTTTCTTTAATGAATTGCCTCTAAGTGGCTTTAGTACCTTGTTGAAGTAAAAAATGCTGGTCAAACTAACTAAGTATTGTCCATAGTTCTGAATTTGTCTTTGTTGCAGTACTCAAGAAACTTTTATCAGACAGCATACTGTACATGCAGTTGCAAATGTTGTGAAGTGTGCAGGACAGTATATAAATGTTGCATTGTAGGGACATTACACAGTTACTGAGAGAGTAGGCAATACTTCACCCAGAAAGTACCTCACTGAATCAGTTGTCCAGATCGGAGAAAAAAAAAAAAAAAGGACCACGATGATCTTCCTTTTTGTCTAAATTTGGCTTTCAATTTAAATATTTGCTCTTCTTTTCTTTCGTCTTGATCTTCAACTTAGAAGTATAGTAGGTGTTCTTTCATATTTACTGTTTCAAATTTGGTTTGAACTAATTTCATTATAAAAAAACAGCCAGATGGCTATGATAGAGCAAAAAGAATAAAACAAACAGATTGTCTGTAATAACACACAGTTGAGTCAAGTAATTTGAAGTTTTTTAATGCAGTAACATTACCAGAAGTATATATGATTGCCGATGTTTTATATGAGTCTTTGAACTGGTTCATATCTGTTGCATTACAGTATTCTGCCATATTCTTTCAACGGAGTTTCACACATTTGTCAATGTGGGAATGTATGACAATGTATGACAAGTGTCAAGAAAATGTCCACAAAAAAAATTCTATATGCATTCAGCCTGTCATTAATGTTATATGTTACTGTCAAGTGCTATGTTTATGAGGGTTCTTTTTTATCACCTTTGTCCACCATAATGCCATGTTTATTTTTGGACTGCTGGGGTTCTCCTTGAAAGGATATTATAGTAGTAAATTAGGGAAAAGTAATATTAATTGAAATTTTATATGCCATTGAACATTTTACGTAAACGTATGCAGGGTTTTCATCTGAAATTTGCTGTGCAATGTGATAGTATTGGTGCTTCTTGTATTTTATGCCTGGTGGGAGGGCAAGGAAAATGAGGGGGTGGGAAGTGGTGCGGGGAGGTGGGTGGTTTCCAGAATGGGTGGTGGAAGTGATGCTGCAAGTAAATTATATAGTAGATTCCTTGCATAATGACGGACCAATATCTGGAGCATGACTCAAAAGTGGGCTAAAATAATTTTTCTGTGACACGCTAGATTTTTGCAGATATTGAAACTTTATTCAGATAGTTTTAAGGCTTGTCGACAGAGATCGATTTAGTTATACTTTTAGCATCAAGTATAGTACATAGTAGAAGCTATGTAGCTTTCATGCATGTGAGCATTGATTTTGAGGGGTTGGGGGGGGGTTGGTGGTTCGTGGCTCAGTCATCATGAAACTGGGTCGTGGGCCTAAACATTTTCAGACCCCTGGTTTAGAGAGAACTAAGCTCTGTATGATATATTCTTTGATGTGAAGATTTATCATTTGGATTTGAGTTCTATGGAACCAGCTCGAGAAGTATCAACTAATTAAAAAAAGATAAACTTGCTAATTACCAATTTTAAAACAATGACGTATTGTTTTTATGTTTCATATTTTGTCTTTGAATACAATTAGCACTGCAAAGTGTAATACTATATCCCTAACGATTTCATGGGGTAACATAGAATGAGGAATGATTAATGATTGGTGGATTGTTGTGGTGTAATTATAGAGATATATTGGGACATTGATTACTTTGAAATAATATATACCATGTTTTTGTTTGTATTTTGAATTGAATCTTATATTAATATAGTATGCAAATTCACAAATACTGATAACGACTTTCTTTTTTTCTCTTTCTCTATGAGTGCTCTTTAAATGTCCCAACAGAAAGCAAGATTTTCCCTCCCTTTATCACATCATTACGATGCTGTTCTGTAGCTCCATAAAGTTTGATTTCACAATTTACCATAGTCGAGCAGCCAGTGGGACTGAGGGGGGGGGGAGACCCCCTGCCCCGAAATTTTCGTGTATGAAACAGGGATGGGAAAATGTGGCAAAATACAAAACAAACTTTAAAAGCCTTAAAATATATAAGTGATATGTTATACTCAATAGTATGCTTGCTGCCGCATAGCAGGATGTGATCTGGTTCTCCTTATTAGATGCTTACTATAGACAGAGCCGTATATACGGCTCTGGTTGTAAAACGAGTGATGGCGCCAACAGTATCAATTTGGAGTGAGTTCTGTAAGCTTCGTTCATGCACTCTCCAGTTTAGGTTGTTAGAGCACTTTTAGGGTGGGGTGGGGGGAAATTAAAAAAGGAACCTTCACTGACATAATTGAACCCCTCCCCCAACGATCGAAAAAAGTTAAACTTGGTGTTACAAATTAAGTTCTGATCGCATCGTTTAATTACAATTCTCAACCTAAGGGTATTTTTTACACTATAGAACGCAAAAGTTTTTTGACGAAAATGGAAAAAGGGTTAGGCCTATACGTGTAGGTTTCTTTTCACAAAACTACGACGGTCCCGTCGCCCCTGCCCAAATGTTAAATATCGACCCTGCCCAAATATTAAAAATCGAGTAATAACGATGATTGTTGCTATCGGTTTATCTGATAATTCACCGTTTTTTGCTATTTGTAAAACATTTGGCTTGCCATAAACTTTTGAACGTGTGTAAAGCACAGAGTTAATTTTTATGGTTTCAGCTGATCTCTCTCATTTGACCTTGCTTAGCTGTATACTACTACTATAGTTATTACAGCTAGCTGTCTTCGAAAAAGTGTCCATAAATAAAGCAATGTAGCATAGTTCATGCCCGCTGCATTTCTTTACGTTGATAATTTCCCAGAAGAAAGCAATTGGTCATTCAGATGGACTTGAGCATTTTGTGTTAGTGATCCTAGAGTGGTTGCTGGTCAGTCTTTTACTGCATAATGTAAGAAACCATGGCCTAAAGTTACCATTCAAAACAGAAACATAGGCTAGGCCTACATTAACTTTGACTAGGCTGTTGTACTGCAGTGTAACTTACTGTTAGTGTGACCTAGGCTGTACCGAGAGATGGCCTACAGTAGACTAAAGTTAGTGTACAATAGGTTCCATGGATATAACTGTATTTGTAACTAACACCAGGTGTCTGTGGGCCAGTTCACTAGTTAAGCTTTCAACACATGATAGAAACATAAGTAGCCTAGATGGCAAACTACATTTCTTGCACTGTGATAGTTGGATTAATCCAATTTCACAGATTACTTACCTAGGCTAGTAATACTTAAAATAGGGACCAGGTGAGATTAATAGGCTATAGGCCGATACAGTTACACTTACAGAATATAGGAAAAATAGGCGTAATGATAGTCAGCTGTACATTTTGACGTAGCATAAGCTAGGCCTACAAGATTTCACAACATTAAGACTAAAGCTTAGCCTCTGGGCTAAGTAAAGTACAAAGTTCACTAGCCCTTGCAGGAATCTCATCTACAGCCTATACAGTATGTACTGTATAGTATGCTACTCTCCTCATTTTGGTGTACCATAGGCTACAAATGTTGTAACATGTACTGTATGTTAACAGCTGTTGCTTAAAATTGTTTCTTGATCCACTGCTTCTTCGCCAGCGTTGGCATTACAGTCTAACCTTGAGTACGGTAGTCACAGCATACGCAACGTTTCTGAAGTACCCCTCAAAATGGCATTTGTGCAAGAATTCAAGGACCACAGAGATAGGTAAGCAATCTGAGAAACTCTGAATAGTTGGACACTACCCCTCCTTCCAGCCTCTACCCCATCCCATCCCACCTTTGCTAGTTATATAAATGATAATATTATTGTACACTGAGTTAATAATGTACACTGAGTTAGGATGAGTTACAGCAGCATCTGTTGATATGCGACTCAGTTGTGGAATGCTGTCAGATTTTGTGATGAGTTTCTAAACCTTGGTCTTCAAAAGTCAATTGTGATGCCACCTTTCACAGACCTCAAGTTAATGTTGGTTTCCAAATTGGGTTGAACTGCACATGAAGAACACATGTGATGGCAATTTTTTCACTGTGATATTTCTGGTACAGTAGTACTCTATCATCCATTGCATGTTCAAGAAAGAAAGTTATGCATCACTTGTAATCTGATCCTCTAGAAATTCCAGTCTTTTAGTTTCTTCTTTTCAAAATTTACTGAATAAAAGAACTCTGTTGTTACTTTTTTGTGTGAACATTGTTATTCAAGACCTATACAAGAAAATAGACAAGTTTACAGTCTGTACATGTAGGTAAATTAATGCTTCATATCTTTTGATCAATTCCAAGTTTTTAGGGATCTCTCCAAAGGGAGATCATTATTGCAGAGGGATGTGATTTTTTGCCAAGGGGAGGGGAGGGGGATGGGGATGGGTAGGTGGTCTGGTGTATGGATTCATTAGTTAGCATAATTTTTCTACCAGACAGTAACTGGTTTTGTCATTTTGCCTTTTAGGTGTTTTTTTGTCTGTCACGGTTGAACTAATTTGTATTTCATTTAATTCTTGACAGGTTTTCACTGTTGATGTTAGATCCTGGTGAGATTTACTTTGAAGATTTCAGTGTTCATCTAATACCAACTGATGTATCACCACCAGAAACTGAGGAAAGGTAAAGAAACTGAAACCTTTATTGTAATTTTAATATTCAGTAATTGAGTTTAAATATTAAATTTTCTATACTAATATTCATATTTTAATTTTAATTTAATGTTTAAATGAACTTTTTACTAATTCATCTTAAATTTTCGTAATGTACTTTTTGAATTTTTGATGTCCTTTTTATAAATATTTATATTTATACTGGAAATAAATAAACTGAAACTGATAATTAAACTATTCAAGTATGGAATTTAGTGAATTAGCTAAAAGTACTGTAATTTACAGTGCAATTCCAATATTTCTGGAATGGATGTGCTTATGATCCTGGGGAATCACAACTATTCTACATTTGGAGCAGCAAACTCCATAATTCTTAACAATGGCATACTGTACAGTAACAAAGTCCAGTATACATATACAAAGATTGATGTGTATTGCAGCACAGACATACCAAAGTAGATTTACAAGTAAGATGATATCCCTTTGTAAATAAGATGGTATCCCTTTCTGTATTACTGAGACACAGATTTATAGTCAAATGCCTCACAGTACAAGTGGATGTGGAGGCTATTCCTCATAACATCAGTTTGATTTAGTACAGTGCTCCAAGGTACTTCAGGGGTTAATGGAGGCAGCGATGTACAGAACATATCATTCCCTCTCATCTTTGCGCAACCCATTTGGCCCAGGCAGTAAAAGACACCTTTATTCAGTAAATTTTGAGCTACAGTGTGTTGGTAACCCTGCCGGTATCATTACCTGTAATAATTTTGCTACTGTATAACAGCACCCCATTGATAGGATCTCTTGGTACACCACTATGTAGTATTTATATAACAACTTCTTACCTAAGGGTAAATCTGTTCCAGAGGGGCAGGGATGGGCGAGGGGGGGGGGATTTCATTACCAGTTGCATTGTTAATTCAAGGTTGCTATATGTGACTAGTAGATCTCTTAAAGTCTCAATACGCATTTGCTGATGAATTTCGGAAAACAAACTTCTGAAGCAGATTCAATGTTTCTTATTCTAAATGCACTCTGACCAGGTGGGTTTAATGGAGAAAAGCTGTCGCAATCGAAAGAAAGTAATTTATTTTCTGTTGCTCTTATGGTGCAAACGATTTACCGTAAAATCACTGCGACTGCCCATATCAGCATGTTCATTACACCAATGTAACCTACTGTATATATACTCGTATCATCCACTCTTAATTCCTATGCCTATAGCGGTTGTAAACAAAACAGAGATATTTGATTGGCAGAGGATCTGTCAGGCGTGGCTTGCAGATTTTGAGTGAAATTTTTAGAATGTACGGACTTGTTAAAAAATCGGGCGAATTTGAAGCTCAAAATGTTAAACGACAGATAACTTATTAAAACTAATGATTATTTATATGAAAATTGCATAGAACGGTGTTATTTTCACTGAGCTTTAGAGCAGTAAGCTGGAAAGGTCGAAGTTAAAATTTGGCAAACACACATGCATTGAGACTTTAACTAGCATTTACAACAAAGAATTCCAAATTCAAAAAGAAAGCCACTTTGCAACATATCTGAATAATATTTATTGTGGATCTTTTTACTTTTGTTTGTTTAACAGAGGGGTGTAAAAGTTGCAAAATTTATACAAGTACAGAATTCCCTTCAGCTGCAGCTTGGGGACAACTTATCTACAGTGACATCACAAACTGCAATACAAATGCGCAAATTGCCACACAGTGTAACGATGTGTAGCATTTGTTGTACACGGACCCGATGCATTTTCATCGTCTTATTACAAAATTCATATATCTCAAAACTGCTAATCAAAGTATTAACATGACAGTTTTGTCCCCTCCTGCTTTTGCAATGTTGGTCTAGCTTGCCTAGTCTCAGAATTAAAAATAAAAAACAACCGACAGAAAGAAAAGAAGAAGTATCGAAAAATGCATAAAATTGTGACTAATTTGTACATACTATCATGTATATCATGGACCTGAAATTGTAAATTTTTCAATTTTGTTCAACAGGAAGTCAAGAGGCAGGTTAAAAGTTTGCTCCAAGAGTTTAGTTTTTGATCCTCAAGATACTTCCCAACCACTCATAAAGGTGAGAAAAGAAAAGAAATAAACCTGTTCATGTTCATTGTCTGTTCATTGATATTTAAATTATGTGAGAGAATCATGAGTCATGCACATCGTGTGATGTGATATTTGCAAACATTGAACACTAAGGTTGCCTTCACAGCTCTTCAACTGTTGAATTTAGATTTTTCAAGGACCTTCATGAAAGTAGTTGAGATTTCTATGCTAGTGTTTAACTAAACATGGAGCTTTCATATGTGTTGCAGGTTTTCAACTAGTCGTGTGATAGGCTGGATTCATTCAACATTAACTGAAAAACCGCATTCTAGACTGGATACATTATATTCAACATTAACTGAAAACCACATTCTTCCGTGATTCTTCTTCCTACTCCTCGGTTTTGCTAATTACTTCCTTGTGGGTGTAATTCCAGACCTTTGAGGATAGAAATAAAATCCAATTTTTACAGTTTAATGTTCCCAAAACATGATTACAGGAATGTTGCGCTGTAGTAGTAGTAAAGTGATTATTTCACATTCTCTGCTGATGTGTAGTGTGTGTAATATAGTGAAACACAAAATACTCTTTGCTATAGCGGGGCTTCTCAAGATTTCGATTCGGCCACTAAATTGAATTAACACTCATCTGTTATGCAAGCCCTAAAGGCATACTGTATGTAATAGGCTAGAACACCCTACCGTCCTAGCCTGCACATTGCACAATGTAGCTAAAGTAAGAGTTTGGTTCTCCCTGCCCTTTGCTCCAACTTATGTAGTGTTTCTCTCTGGTCCAGGTTAGAAAGTTAATGGGGGATGCATTGTATTACCTCACTATGGTGCCTTTTCATGGCTGTTGTACAAAGCCAGTGCAACATACTGTATTGTTTTTTTAAGCTGTCTGTCATTAAGGAATTGGATAATTTTCAATCAGCAATTTCAAGAAAACTTAGTTTGTTTCATTTCCTCTTAGTTTCCCTTTCAACGATGTGACAAGATCGTCGAACATGAACAAGCCCTCATTGCCAGGTAAGCTGTAGAGAAACGAAAGCCAAGACCTTTTCATCAACTGACAATCAAAACAATTTAGAAGAATTGGATAATGTATGAAGAAAGAAAAGATCTGCTTGAAATAGCAATTGTAATTAACCTTATTTTAGTAACAAGGAAATAAAATAACAGTTTGAAGAAACTGACAAATGCTGTTCTTGCAGTAAAATGTAATAAAATGAAAGAAAGTGGTGATTAGATAGCTTAATGTGTCAAACTAATTTAAGACTATCCTGTTAATTCCATGAAGATTCGTTGAGCCTTCCTTTGTTGATCTGTCACATTGAGTAATCGGTCCATGAACTCAATGTAGCATCATCCCCCCCCCATCTCAATTCTCCCCCCCTATATTTTATCCCTTCCAGAAGGCTAAAGGGATCTTTGTTTTCATTATTGGTGGAGGTCAAAGGTCTTTTTAGGTCCTGGTGGAGGAAATGTCACTATAGCTTGTAAACAAGCTCACTCAACGGCCAACCTTTGGTGAATCTGATAGATGGGTCATAGTTGCTCCTCCAACATATGTCTTTTTCGTAGTTAATGGAGGTCAAAAAGCAATATATGAGGTCATCAGTGGCAGAAACTAAAAAAAAACCTTGTAAACATGATAACTCAATATTTATAGCTTTGATCAATCTCATACTTGCAATGTCGGTGCCTTTGTTATGGGTGGAGGTCAAAGGTTATTGTGGTCAGTGGTTGTCAAATGTTGAAAACCTTTTAAGCCTGCAAATGTAGTGGATATAAGCTGAGACACATTTAAACAGGCTTTATCAGGTGGTCAAAAAATCTTACACATCTGGTGTGTACTGTAGATGTCCCTTACTGAACTCTGCTGTTGGTAATTTCCTTTAGTTGGACAGATATTGCTCAGCTTCAGTGTGTGAAGGGGACTTTAACACACCTAGTCCTTGTCGATGCCTCAGTTTGAAGTGGAAAGGTCAAAGGTTATCTTTTGCAATCTCTGGTCTGAGACAGTTGTCAGTGATTGCCCATTTAATCAAACATTTTTAGGGGAAAGTGGTTATCTAACTGCACAGCACACTTAGCACAATGAATAGTTAGATGTTAATCTGTGCAATGGCTCTTTACATAACTGTGTGCATAGAAAGCCAGTGAACATTATGGTGTCGCAACGTCTACATATCTCTTCATAAATCAGCTGTTACTGTACTTGCCAATGAACTAAATTATTCGGTGGTAATGTTATAAAGATACTCCTACCCTGTATGGCTGAAACTGAAGATAATGTTGACAACTAAGCAAACATTCCAAAATGTATCACATTTCAAGAACAACTTCAGATCGATATTAGAATAGGATAGTAAAAGCTCTTGAAAACATCTGTCCGGTTCTTTCCTGTTCTGCAAACAATCCCAACTATGCTTTATAATTTCCTTAGCAGTAGATTTATGGATATGAAAACAGACAAAGGAAACCAGATAATATGTTTATCTCTGATTTCTGTTCTTTTTTTCTCTTTGGCAGGCAGACAGCCAACGCTATCGCAATACATTGCAAACAGATCGTCGAAATGAAAGCCGATAATATTGTCAGCCCTTTCAAGTTTAAACAGGTTTGTTTGTTTAGTTATTTTAGCCAACTGTTTTTTTGTGCATTTATAAGGATAAAATGCTTAAAATAGTACACATAATTATGTACTCCAAAATAGACATGAAGCACTCCCATAGAATGTGATAGCCAATAAGAGGTCTAGACATTAGTCATGTGTTTGTATATGTGTCTGCTGTCACATGTTGTTACACATAAATACTGTATAAACAATATGATGGTATTGTGGGGTGCCGTTAAGGCAACAAGTTATATACATAACACATACCACAAGGCTTCAATGTCAAATGCTTTCTAGTCAAATTCGATTTTTCGTGAAAGAGCAAAGAAATTTGCAGAATAGATTGGGATTTGAACCAGCAAACTTAGGACTGCATTACTAGCTACGGGTACAAATGGTGTAGCGGTCCCCTTGCCGTAAGTACTAGAATGGGTACAAGGCTCTTGTCTGGCTAAAAGTTGGAGTACTAATCCTGTTCTAGTAATATATTAGACTTCCAAAATGAGTACAAATCCATAAGTTGGAGTACAAGCAGAGCTATGGGTACCAGTACAAATTTGCTTCAAGTCTCCCTCAAGAATACAGCTCCTGTCCTCTGATGATCGTTGAGTAACCATCTCACCTATTTGTTTACATTTTTGCCAGTCATTTTTTGGCTGTAAATGTTTACATTAAATTAAATTTTTTCTTCTTTTGTTTTTGGCTTTGGCCTTACAGAACAGGACAAACTTTATATTTGAGCTGAACTACTGTAAGTCAGAAGATTTTCTTGCCACCGCCTGTCAGCTTCTTCGAGCCTCAACCTTGCCGACCCTCGATCATGATTCAATGGTACGGTCCCTCTCCTTTTTTTTTCCATGTTTAGTCCAAAGTTTGAAATGTGTGGAGTAATTAAATGAAGAATGTGGCGAAGATTTAGTACCAAGCTGTCACGGTTAATAACGCTCGAATTGGCTTCCGATTTGTAGCTGATTAGCCACAAAATGTGCAAATGTAACATTAAGGTTTTTTTTCTCTGAAGAAAATTGAATTCACATGTTTGAGAAATAGTAAAACATTTGATTTTAAGCTGTGCCTCTTTGATATCTCTGTAATCATGAAAGTTCACTTGTTTTATTACAAAACTTTATAAACTTTGAACAAACATACAGTATCTCACAAGTTGCATGTATGGAACTGAACACACACAAACTAATTGCAGTGGGATAATAAAATTATTGTCCTCTTTTGTTTGTCAAAAGTAACTTGACCTAAAAACTACCCTTTAAATTTGTATTTTACAGATAGCAGCTATAGTGTTTTCCAGACAGAACAGAGTGCCGTTTGACACAAGCCGTCTGGACAACTTGTTTGAGAAGATTGTCTTGGAAACCACGGCTGAGAGAATCATGCCGTTGGTGGTGAATCCCGGTCGCATTCTGTTAACCTCAGATAGGCTGTATTTTCAACCATTTAACAATGTAGAAAACGTAAGTTTGACATTAATTAAGTATTATGTCAAATTCTTACTGCGAATAAGCACCATTGATGATGTCACCCAAGATAAGGTTACAAGACTAATCAATACATTTTCATTTTCATATTGTTATCCTCAACTATGTTTGACATCATAGATCCAAGAATCGTCTCCTGTTATTTTTAAAATATTGATTTTCGCATATCGCTATTTCGATAGAACTTCGCCATTCTACTTGTCAGAACTTCTGCAACCATATCACGCAAATGACAGTTTCATGAGATCACACAATAAATTACTTCTGTGTGAAAATCGCTCAAATCACTCTTGGACAAAAGTGCTTTTGCTACTGCTGCCCCTTGTCTGTGGAACAGCCTTCCAGAACATGTAAAACACAGTCCATCTCTTGCCTCTTTTAAACGCTCTCTCAAGACTCATCTGATGAAAACTGTTTAATTAATTGTTCATTGTTGCCCATTTTTGCTTGCATTTTTGTCTTGTACTATGTTTACTGTTCTTTGTTTTGCTGTCGCTCTGTTTGTGTCACAGTGCCATGAGCATATGTTTTGGTGGATACCGGCGCATTATAAGTGTCCATTATTATTATTATTAACATGTTTTTCACATTTTCTTTGTCCTGTAGGTTCCCGTCATGAAGTTCAAACTAACTGACATCAAGTTTGTATTGAAACGAAGATTTCTACAGCAGCATGTGGTAAGATAATTCAATTTAACTAACTGTGTGACCCCTAAAAACCTTCAAGTCAACAAATTATGAGACATGAGATTGAAAGCTTGTAGAAGGTGATGTGGTTTTGATATTTCTAATAAATTTATTGCTAAACTTTCAGTTTGTAATAAAGAGTGTGGTGTCAATGAGTAATTGCAACCTATTCTGAATGTATCAATTTTTTTTACTCTGCAAAATCCTTCATCCTTTCACTTTTTATTTATTGTTTTATTCTGCTATTGCTGTTATAAGAATCAAAAGTTGTTTTTTATTAGTTGATTCATTTCCTGTGACATTTTTATGAAATAATTTTAAAGAGTCATTTCAGTATTCCATTACTCTAATAATCTTCGAAAATTCTATTAATATGCCATTTGCACCTAAACATTGTGAACTTTCATTTTCATGTAAAAACAAAAATTTAATATGTTTATTGAAGAAAGACAGAGACTCATAAGTGTTGCTGTAAGCAAGAAGCTTTATATATTGATTCAATACCACAGAGAAAAGTCACAGAACAGAATATACCTGTAAATATATCTACAAATCCTCACTTTTGAAAACAGAAAAATCTTTGCTATTATATTATTTATTGAATCTGTCTGTTTTTCTCCCTTTTTGTTTTCTTTTTTTTTTGGTTCTCTCAGGGAATTGAAATTTATTGCTCTGAAGCTTCACATAGATCTGACCTCTACCTCTCACTGGCCAGTGAAGAAGAGAGGGACAAACTCTATGCTGACCTCATCTCTCAGGAATGTAAGTTACAAAGCAGTTATTTGATGATGTCTTGGCATAGAGCATAGTGTGATGGTTAAGGTGTCCCCCCCCCCCCCTCTTCCCCAACTGCCCTGTTCCTCACATGAATCTGACCTCTACCTCTCACTGACCTCATCTCTCAGGAATGTTAAGTTATAAACTAGAAAATTGATAATGCTCTCTGTAAAGGCACTGTGGAGAAGTTCCCCCAACCCACCCCACCACACATCCCACAACCCTGTTTGTCACATTGATCCATTTCTACCTCTCTTAGAGAACTGGGACAAATTCTGCAAATCCTCACTTTACAAGAAAGAATGCAAGTTATGAATTAGCTTCCTTCCCCCATCCACTTCCCCTCCTTCCAATGGTGCACAGACAATCCTGCTATGCAGTTGTTATCATTATCATCAGCAAGATTCTCAACATGAACTACGAAATCTGCTTATGCCCTATGACAGGATAAGGTTTATGAGACGATGCTGGTCGGATCGGCTGAATTTGAAGTGCGGCCGCTTCAGTGGCCATGGGCAGGGGGGGGGGTGGTTAGTTTGTAGTATGCTGGCTGGCTGGGTGCATTATTCCAGAATATGCTTTGTTGGGGAGGGGGAGGGGGATTTCTGTGTGGGCATTATTCCAGAGTTTAACATTGATATTTCATCATTTGCAGTCACTGATCTTCAGCCATTAGTGTTGTATACTGAAGTATTTTCAAACATTTGGTTTGTTACAGCTGTGAAGCTGGTTGACACCGGTCAGGAAAACATGACCTACAGATGGCAAACAGGGCAGGTCTCAAATTTTGACTATCTGATGTTCTTAAACAGGTGAGTCGATTACTGAGATTACTGAGCTAACGTGAGGCTTGAAAAAGCAGTGTGATAATTCACAGGGTAAAAGTGTTGTTAAACAAACGTGAGGCTATCGGTATCAAAAGGATACCATGATGACATGACACTAAAATATGGGGAAGAAAAGCTTCTCTGAATATCTATTAGACTTGTACAATTAATTGCAAGAATAAAGCTCTATCACATCTTAAACATCAGCATTCTCACATCTATTGTTGTAAAAGTCTAACAGGCATAACATGTATAAAGGAATGCTTACTCAGAAATTATTAACAATTTTAAGAGGGCAGAGGACTTTTTGGATAGAACGTGATCGGAACAGTGATTTCAAGATAATGTTCCTGATGTGACTGAGGTTGGCATGCCGTCCTATGCAAAGATGTTGTTTTCTTTTGTTCTTCTCAGTCATAAACATGGCAAAGAATGGAATGACAAAGTAATTAAGATCTTCCCTACACTCTCCATAACCCTCTACACCAGCTGGAACCAAGCCTCTTGTGCAAAGATATTTATTCTACACCCTCCTTTACCCTCTTATACCCTCTACCCCAGCTGGAACCAAGCTTCTTATGCAAACTTACTTATTCTACACTCTCCCTAACCCTCTCCCCCAGCTGGAATGATGCCTCTTGTGTCAAGATATTTATTCTATGCTCTCCCTAACCCTCTCATACCCTCTGCCCCAGCTGGAACCCTGCCTCATGTGTAAAGATATATATTATACGCCTTCCCTTACCCTCTTATACCCTCTACCCCAGCTGGAACCCTGCCTCTTGTGCAAAGACATTTATGCTACACTCTCCCTTGCCCTCTTATACCCTCTACCCCAGCTGTAACCCTGCCTCTTGTGCAAAGATATTTATCCTACACTCTCCCTAACCCTCTCATACCCTCTACCCCAGCTGGAACCCTGCCTCTTGTGCAAAGATATTTATCCTACACTCTCCCTAACCCTCTATCCCCATCTGGAACCCTGCCTCTTGAGCAAAGATATTTATCCTACACCCTCTCATACCCCTCTACCCCAGCTGGAACCCTGCCTCTTGTACAAATATATTTATCCTACACTCTCCCTTACCCTCTCACACCCTCTACCCCAGCTGGAACCCTCCCTCTCGTTATATTATTTTGTTTCCATTTGTCTCCAGTGAAGCCGACCGTAGCTTCAATGACCTCACCCAGTATCCAGTGATGCCGTGGATCTTAGCAGATTACTGTTCTAGTAATCTAGACCTGGAAGAACCCTTGACCTATCGCGACCTCTCTAAACCCATCGGTGCTCTCAGTCCCGAAAGGCTCCAGAGATTTAAGGTACACCACTTGATTTCTTCAATTATTTTATGATATTTACCTTGATATTAGTGGAGAGAAAAGAAGGTGGACTTGAAGGGCTTGGCCGATGGATGTTAACATTCCTATTTACAAGAAGACATGGATAATTATCAGGGTTGTTCACCGTCGAATTGAAAATAGCACAAGGTTCATGTGTTGGCTTTCTCTGTAACCCTTTATCCTCTATAGCTTGGCATCCAGAATGTGCTGCCTACATCACTGATAGCCCACCTATGACCTCCTAACCACTTTGTTCTTCAGCCAATAAAATCAGGCAACTCTCATCAAGGTCTTAACCCACCCCCTCCCCCTCCAACCCCCAACTGGAATAGATATATTGATATTGTAGGAGGGAAAGGAGAAACTTTAAATTCTTCTTAGGTAATTATTATTTTAGGTAGATGAATGTGTCATTTACTTTCAAAATTTAGTAAAACAAATCCATATTTAGCAAGAATCAATGGCTGAATTTGTCATACAAGTGTCACCTCAAAGCCAGCATGCATTGAATTGCTGGTTAGTGTAATATACATAACTTACCTGTAGTACGCTGGAATATGTGTTCTATATCATAATAACATTTCGAGATGAATTCTCTTTCGTCTCTCAGGATCGCTACAAAGAGATGCCGGCACCAAAGTTTCTCTACGGATCACATTATTCAACTCCTGGCTTCGTGCTGTACTATCTACTCAGGAAGGCACCAGAGCATGCACTCTGCCTGCAAAATGGAAAATTTGACCAGCCCGATAGATTATTTAGGAGGTTTGTGCGAAATTACCTTCATTAATAAAACAGTTGCATGATCGGATTCCGCAGAAAATCAAGAGATTTTGCATTTACTCTGCTGGCATGGTGAAGGAATCATCAATATTTAATCAAATTCCATGTGACCTATTTTTTCATGTGGAATGTTTTTTTTTGGTGTATAGAAGAAATCTTGTGTACAACCTGTTAAAAAATAGAATACAGCCTTTTCTGTTCATGAAACTTTGAAGGATTTGCCACAAAGTCAAAACTTTGCTATTCACATGTCTAGATCAAGTATCAATGGCAAAAGAAACCAGAATGCAAAAATGCATTGTGGTTTCGATGATGTAACATGAGCAGTTTTCTTCATGAATCTGACGTTATGTATAGTAATGGTGTACATGTTTACAAGGGTTTCATGATTTGACCTCTGATGACCCTAAATGACCTTTGACCTCCACCAAAAACAATAGTATCAATGGCAAAAGAAAAAAGGATAACGAACTAGCAGATCTTCTGTAATCTCAAATCTGCTTTTGGGTTTACATTCATTTCAAATTGAGGTATTATTTAATAAATAATCATCAATGTTGTTTGTTAAAGTTTAGCATGCTAAGAAAACACTGGAGGGTTTTAGAAAGTAGTGTCTGGGAGGTAATTTGTCACTTCAAATTATTCCAAGACCATGGCAACTGTTTAATAACTCCTTAATGTCTTTTTTGAGACAATTAACAGCACCTGAAGAATTCAATGAAAACTAAGAAATAAACATTGACCAAAAGGTGACCAATGTTGGTTTTTCTAGCAGATTGGAGGCTATAACATAGGACCTCTGAAGCATCTTATCACATGAAATTGATAGTAATAGACAGTATCATCTATTAAAGTAAACAGAGCTTTCACCTATTAAACAGAAACATTGAGCTTTATAAATATTCATTGAAGGAATTAATTCAGTGTCTCCAACAAAGTGATAACAGAAATTCCAACACTTGGCAACAGTGTTGCATTCCTTTGTGTAGAGACTCACGTTATAATTGTCAATTATCGCTATTACATCTGGCATAATCTCCCCTAATGACTTTTTGGACAGCTAGCACTCTCAGGAATTTCCAAATTCAACTTGAAATCCTATCTTTTAAGTAGTTACTGTTCAGTTATCATTATTTACGGATACAGTGTTTTGTGTCATGTTAGGTTGTAGCAATATGTAAGAAATCAACAAGATCTTTGCTAAAATGAATTCAGACTACACATACATGTTTATTGCAATCCACAAGCCTCATCTCATCTTAATATTGTCTTG
>JAIPMN010007231.1:0-57048 GCA_020650975.1 Apostichopus californicus
TCTATTGTACAATACTGTATGTTTGCAATCTATTGTACAATACTGTATGTTTGCATACTATTGTACAATACTGTATGTTTGAATTCTATTGTACAATACTGTATGTTTGCAATCTTTTGCACAATACTGTATGTTTGCAATCTATTGTACAATACTACATGTTTGCAATCTATTGTACAATACTGTATGTTTGCAATCTATTGTACAATACTGTATGTTTGCAATCTATTGTACAATACTGTATGTTTGCAATCTATTGTACAATACTATATAGTTGTGAGGTGAGCCACTCAGTTGGGCAATTTTTTTTTCAATACTGTACTTTCATGTTCCACTTTAGAACATAAATACTTAGAGTATGTGAAGTATAAAAATTGTGTTTCTATCAGGAAAAGGTGAGATACCCTCCATACTGTCCATACAAGTATGGTATGGTAAAGACATTACAGAGTGGTAAGAGCATTAGAAAAAATTGTCCGAACTGGCTCAAAGTGAGAAGAAGATCATCAATAATGGAATTGCATACTCACAGATACTATTGAAAGACAAGCTCCTCTTTTGAGGTAAACATCTTCAAGTTGGTAATCTTCACTTGTTGTAAGCTCAACTGGATGGAAGCAGTTTTGTCCATTATTTCTGTTCTGATTATCAATTACTAAGAACCTCTGTTCCTCTTGGCCTGTTATAACAGAAGTGACAATGGAACCAGGGCCGCCGTAATTTCCATTCTGACAGTATCCACCAAAAGCCGTCACATCTCCATGGAAATGTCTTGCCTCTCGTTGATAAATGGCTATACGACCACCACTGCCTCCACCAGGCGAATCAACATTATAAACTGAAATGGGAAATAAAAGTGAAAATAATAGTGCACAAATTTCCTATTTAGTGCATTTACATTATAAATAAAATTATGTTGCACTCCATTTAAATGGCTATACGACCACCACTGCCTCCACCAGGTGAATCAACATTATAAACTGAAACAGGAAATAAAAGTGAAAATAATAGTGCACAAATTTCCTATTTAGTGCATTTACATTATAAATAAAATTACGTTGCACTCCATTTAAATGGCTATACGACCACCACTGCCTCCACCAGGTGAATCAACATTATAAACTGAAACAGGAAATAAAAGTGAAAATAATAGTGCACAAATTTCCTATTTAGTGCATTTACATTATAAATAAAATTACGTTGCACTCCATTTAAATGGCTATATGACCACCACTGCCTCCACCAGGCGAATCAACATTATAAACTGAAATTGGAAATAAATGAGAGCTTTCAAAACCAAACAAATAGTGCACAGATTTCATACTTAGTGCATTTACATTATAAATTACATTACGTTGCACTCCATTCAAACGGATGTGAAGAACTACAAAACGAAACATCCTTACATATTATAGAAGATATACTAAAAACATGCCGGAAACATGCTCTTGATTTATAAACAATAGCAAAATGCAAATGGCAAACCAACTGTCTTTGATGACCTTAACTTAGAAATAACAAACTTTCAGTCAAGAGGTCAAAACCTTAGAACATTAAATACTATGATTGCAAAATTTTACCATCAGAGTTTACAGGGTGATATTCTTGAGAAGGTGGACGGAAAAAAAGGTGGGAAATCAACAATCCACTTTTTGCCTTTAAATACTATATCATTCTTGCTGGACACTTGTAGCCATTTTTGGTGTCCTCTGTAAGCATTACTGCTATATTTGTAAAATATACTCATTGTACCTTTGATGAATATCTATAATAGATGTAAATGTCATACTTTCTTTAAAATTTTTATTAATATTAAGAAAATAAAAAAAACAACAACAATATATCAGGATGATAGAACTCACAGCTGCAATCTCCACCATGAGCATGGATCTGACCACGACCTCTGTGATGAGAAGTGTGAATCTGAACACTGCCCCCACTTCCTCCGCCTGCTCCTGGAAAAGACGAACCAGCGTCCGAACCGTCGACCGAGATAACGCCATCGCAAGTTAAGGTCTGGTCAGTACAGGACAGAAAAATGATGGAAATTAATGACAATTAATTATAGGCTCTAGCATTGATGTCATTCATAAAAAATTGAAGATATTGTTACTAGAATCACATCCAGTACACGGTAAGTACATAACTCTGTTTGATAGACTCTAGCGTTGATGTCATTAATAATAAGTGAAAGGCCA
The DNA here is from genome assembly GCA_020650975.1 of Apostichopus californicus. Classification (NCBI taxonomy): domain Eukaryota; kingdom Metazoa; phylum Echinodermata; class Holothuroidea; order Aspidochirotida; family Stichopodidae; genus Apostichopus; species Apostichopus californicus. The sequence goes on from JAIPMN010007231.1 coordinate 2,199, forward strand.
CTGTTTGTAGTAGAAGTAATTTTTAGCAGAGGATAACATTATGAAGACCAATTAGAGAGAAGTATGACATCACAGAAACATTCTTGCTATTTATATAACACTGAAAGGTTCATCAGGTTAGCTACAGGTGCTACAGGCAGTTTAATAATCAGCAGAGTGCAGCAGATGTGGGGAGACAGGTAGCCATCTTAATATTCAAGGACAGTTAATACTATAAATACTCTTAAGATTAGTTTGCCGTTTAAGATTAAGAAGAGATTGAGGCAAACATAAAAGTACAACATAGTCTTACCTGATCACAACACGACAGCACATGTGTTTGGGTACGAAAAACCCTTGGATCATCGACTGAAAAACCTGGGATATCTACAGGTAATTATAACGCCTAATTTAAAGAATCACATAAATCCCCACTAATGTGTCCAACTGCTGATACCATGTAGTTTTTATGTTACATAATGTATTTAATATTAAATGTTTATCCTAGGATATTCTAATGCAGCCTCTTGAACTTATAAAATAAGTCTGCACAACAGAGACCAGTCCATATTCAATTGCTAGCTGATCAGGTAAATACAAATCTGACCACTTCACTGAAGAAGCAACCTTTACCTTGCCAACCAAGATATGGAGATATCCCCCACCAGCTCCACCATAGCTACCTCCACCTCCACTTCCGGGTAACGATGGAGTCAACAGGTGTCCGTAATAGTCTCCTGCCTCATGTGAGGTGCCTCCTCCTGCATTATAAAAAAAAAAAATAATAATAATAATTAACAGTTTTTATATAGCGCAACTTACAATCAAGTCTCGCCGCGCTGTACTTAACCCTGGTCATTGGTAACTTGTCACACCTATACACCAAAGTGTACACAATTCAAACAATCTCTCTTGAGGCACCACAACCACGTGTCCCCTAGGGTATTATCCATAGGGTGCAGCCACAAACCGGCGCACGCAACTATATTTACAAGTCACCTCGCAAGTCTCCATTTATACACCTGGGTGAAGAAAGGCAATGGAGATAAAGTGCCTTGCCCCAGGACACAACACAATGATCTGGCCAGGGCTCGAACCTGAAATACTTAGATCACAAGTCCACTGCCTTAACCACTTGAAAAGACAAAGAAGATACCACATCAAAGGATTCTGTAATACTTTTCTTCAGACCTGCAGATGATGAGGCTAAAATTTGAATTTTTCTCGCCTGTACATCAAACATCACACGAGAGAAAAATTACGTTTACAACATGGCAACATGTTCAACAATAGGAGAAAACCTACAGATGACTTTTCAATGACAGCTCCGTATTCCAAAATCGATTTCACTTTCCTACCAGTTTCGCTAATTGTATTTATATTTATTATATAGACATTTGTACCACACTCAGCCAATACTAGTCACAATATTACTATGAGATAACTTTAATAGCCCAATGAAAACTCCTAGTTTCTTGTACACAAATGTTTTATGTTAACCATTTATAATAAATCAACACTCCTTCCCAGAAACAAAGAAAGACAACACACTTACCAACTGAACCATGCCCAGCACCACTGATACCACGCCCTCTACCTGGACCCTGGTTCTTGGAGTACCCCATACCAGCGGCTGTAACCTTTCCGCCACGTTCGATGGTGAAGTCCCCTGTATTTATGTAACAAGTTGGGATGTCCACGTTAATCAATCCTCCTTTACGAACAACTAGTTCTCCAGCATCCAGTTTATGTTTTGTCTGTGATGTCAATTTCAATGCCAGTTCACCTCTATTGTTAACAATAATTTTAGGGATCTCAACCCAACCTGCCCTGCCACTGTCATAGGGTACATCCTCGTGCCAAAGCATTTCTTCCAAGGTGTCGGTAAATGCCTTGCCAATGAATTGTACTTCCCCATTTCGTTCTATAATCAGTTCTTCCACTCCAGTTAGTCTCCCTTCCATGATGAAAACCTCGACTAGCATGATCACAGTTGTTGGTAGAACAAGTTCGCCTCCCCAGTCGACGTGGAACCCACAGGGGGCATCGAGATACGTATGGGTTGATTCGACGACGTTGACAAACAGTCTCTGTCTGGTTAGGACTCGTATCAGACCTTTCTTGTTACCGGTTAGTTCATGGATAACAACAGTGACATTATGGGCATCCGCTGGGTGATAGAAATGGACGTAAGAGTAGCCTTCCACTTGTACCTCATCAAATTCATAAAACACAATGTCTTCCTCCATTACCATCGCAGGATGGTCAACATCTATTGGTCCGTTGTCCACCTTTAGTTTGGAATGCTCGGGTTTGATGGTGGTGAGATTTCTAGCAGGATCATTGTACTTCAGGTCTCTGTACTGAGGTCCTCTTCGGGATTCAAACTTGTATACCGTCCCTGCAGCACCATGTCCATAAAATGAGTTAGAATGAGAAGACCCTGCCAGACCACCAACTGATGAGTAACAGCCGCCGAAATCGTTTTGATGGTCAATGTGTATCCCAATGCGACCTCCGGAGCCTCCAGAACCACGTCCTAACCCATCACCGCCATTAACCTGAATGTCACCATGACCAGTGAAGTTTGTAGCTTCTAAAAGGATGCTTCCACCACTGCCTCCACCAGCATCAGAGTATGATGCTGAATTCCCATCGGCAGACAAAACCCCATTAAGATGGATCTTTTTCCCTACCTTCCAATGAAGGTAACCCCCTCCACTGCCACCACTACCTTGCGAACTCCGACCCCCTCCGCTTCCAGGATGGGTGGGGGTGTAAACTGATCCATACGGTGATCCTTGGTTGTAACTACTGGAAGCGCCACCCTTTCCACCATGACTAGCACCAGAGCCCTTACCACTTTCTGAAATCCCTGCACCAGGTCCTAACCCACCGCTAAGGCCTTTCCCATCCAGCATAATTATTCCTTCGCTCTCTAGGTCAGCATGACCCGAATCTATCAGACCATCATTCATCAAAACAAGACCCAGATATTTCACCTCAAAGTCTGCGACATGAACTACAATCTGGTTGCTCACACGGAGGAATGACAGCTGACCTCCTCGCTTGATGGTCAGTTCTGGGACAGAGAAATTCCCATCTTCTGAGAGATGTATATACTCCCCATTTTCTTTAATAGCTGTCTGAGCAGTCGACGTCCAAATCACATCGGCCTTGTCCTCAATGAACATCTTGTGAACACCCGTGACACGCCCATGCATCTCTGTCCTAGTGCCGTGTAGATGGACCTCTGAAGGAAAGAAAATCTCCGATCCATCATCTATCAAGAAGCTGCATGGAGCTTCAGTATGATTGGACTCTGACTCTACAACTTCAACATACACCTCTTGGTTGTATCTAATGTGAATTTGTCCAGTCTTGTCTCCAATAAATCTATGAACGGTCACATTCACCAGGGATACGTTCGGATGATAGATGATAAGTCTCGATGCTCCAGTCAACTCCAGTTCGTCAATCTCATAGGCAATGGCATCATTGTGCATGAAGACTGTCGCTACGGGTACGTACATACCTTCATTGTCAATGTGAACATATTTGTGGTCAACCTCTAGTAGTGTTGTGTTAGTCTCTTTCAAATACTTGCTCTTTCTGTATGGCAGAGGACGGAGGTTCTCCTCAACGTACGCAGTACCAGCAGCTGCACCATATGCTACCATGGTCTCGTGAGATCCACCTCCACCACGGTCTACAAAGACGCCTCCATAAGTGTACCTCCATCGACAATGAACGGCGATTCTACCTCCCGAGCCACCACCACCAGAGCCTGAGGCATCCCCACCCTTCACATTGATTTCTCCATGTCCAGTCATGTTGGTTGCCTCAATGAGGACTGATCCTCCACTTCCCCCTCCGGCATTCCATCCTTCTCCATCTATTCCTTTGAGTGATAGCAAACCATTCATTTCCATGTAATGGCTAATGTGCCAATGTAACTTTCCACCACCACTGCCACCAGTGCCTCCTCCATTGCCTCCGCCACTTCCAAGGGTCAAGGCATCAAAGACAGAGCCATAAGGTTCCCTTATATGTGTGATATCATAGCCCCCTCCTTGTCCACCGTGGGCAGCACCATATCCTTGGTCATTTTTTGTGACACCAGCACCAGGTCCGGTCTCTGCTTCGAATCCCTTTCCATCAAAATGAAATATTCCCTGGCTCTCAATCCAAGCATAGGTAGAGAAAATCTCTGCATGATTCATAAACAACTGGCCACCGTATTTTACTCGGAATTCACTCGACTCAAGGCTCATGTCATCACTGATTTTTGTAAATCCTGCCTCACCACCAAACTTGACTGTTATTGAAGCAAAGGAAAAGTTTCCAGGAGGGGTGATATCCACCATTTCTCTATTTTCAATCAAGGCAGTATTGCCAGAAGACCAGAAAATGACAAAGGTTTCATCTTCAATGTAAAAGTGATGAATACCCACTAGCATCCCTGCTAAGGTGCTATTGGTACCATGCATATGGACTTCCGTTGGCATAACTGTTACAGACCCTGCATCAAAGATGTAGCTACATGGTGCCTCTGTTCTATTGGTGAGTGACTCTAGATATTCAATAAATGCCACCTGGTTTTCTCGAAGATGTAACTGACCAGTCTTATCTCCAAGGAACAAGTGGATTGTAATATTGACTTGATTCTCCTCTGGAGGATGGTATATCAAAAGACGAGTGGCACCCGTCAGCTCAACTTCATCGAATTCATAGCTAACTTTATCTTCTTCCATAATCATAGTGGCAGGAGGCACCAACACTCCATCGTTGTCAGTGTGCAAAAACTTATGATCCACATCAAAGTATGTGTCGTTGTGAGTTTTGCTGTATTTCAAGATACGATATTCTAGTGGTCTTTGGTTTTCTTCCTTGTACACAGTACCAGCAGCTCCTCCATGTGAGCTTTCATACCCAACACCTCCTAGTCCTCCGTGGTCGATGTACTTTCCACCAAACTGGTATCTCCATCGACAATGGATGCCACTCCTGCCACCAGCACCACCTCTGCCCCGTCCTGAGCCATCACCTCCACTGATATCTATTATTCCATGCCCTGTCATGTTGGTTAACTCAAGCAGTAGGGAACCACCACTTCCACCACCAACATCTGTTCCGTGACCAGAAGTCCCTCTGAGAGCCACCTCACCATTCAGCTCCAACCTCTCACCGACCTTCCACCACAGAAACCCACCTCCTTGACCGCCGATGCCACCTCCGTTACCTCCACCACTACCTGTGCCTTTTGGAGTGTACACAGAATTGTAGGGTTCTCCTCCATAAGGAGGGGGTCCACCTCCCTGTCCACCATGTCCTGCACCCATACCGATTCCTTCATGTGTAAACCCAGCACCGGGACCATCTTCACTCTGGTGTCCTCGTCCATCCAGATGAAAAATACCCTCACTTTCCACCCATGCGTAACTGGAAAGCAGTTCTACAGTGTTCATATACAGTTGGGCTTGATATTTCACCCTGAATTCACTGCAAACAAAACCCATTGGGTGAGTGATGTGTTCAAACTCTCCTTTGGAACTTCTTTCAACTGCAAAAGAGCCAAAACTAAAGTTGCCTTGTGGGGTAATCTCGACATATTCCTGATCCTCCAATCTTGCTGTGTGAGCTGTGGGGTAGAATATTACCTCTCCTCCCCGACTGACCAAGAAGTCATGTACACCTGTGATTAATCCTCTGAACTCATTTCTTGTACCGATCAGATAAACCTTTGCTGGAAAGACGATCTCTGACAATTCATCGAGGCGATAACTGATCGGTGCGATGCTTTCATTGGTCATGGACTCGATGACTTCTACGTAAAGCAGCTGGTTAGCTTGCAGATGTAGAAGACCTGTCTTATCACCTAAGAATCTATGTATCAAGACGGTGACATTTGGACTCGTTTCTGGAGTGTGAAATCTCACATTTGAATGTCTAGTGATGTGAGCTTCATCAATCTCCCAAAAATTGTCCTCTCCTTCTGTGAGGAGAGTAAACATCCAAGGAGCATGCTGATCTTTGTTATTTACATACAGCATCTTGTTATTTGCCACTTCATAGTAACCTCCATTTTGTTTGTTATATTTTATCTCAGCATACTGGGGCCCTCTTGCATTTTCTTCAACGTAAACTGTTCCTGCTGCTCCAAAGTTCTCTGATTTTCCTCTACCTCCAAAGGCATTCAAGTGTCCAGCATAAGTGTACTTATGCCTTACATGCAGAGAAATGCGTCCTCCACCGCCACCAAATCCGCTACCAGCAAGTTGACTGGAATCAGCTCCATTGCCGCCATTCACATTCAGTTCTCCATAACCAGTGAAGTTTGTGGTCTTTATGAAAATGGAACCACCACTCCCTCCTCCAGCATTTCCACCAGTACCATCTGATGCAGATGTGGTAATGAGCCCATCTATCCTCATTTCTTTACCGTTCTCCCAAAGCAGTCGCCCCCCTCCTGTACCACCTAAACCTCCCCCATGTCCACCGCCACTGCCTAAGTGATCAGGCTCATACAAAGATCCCATTGCTAATCCACCTTGAATTGGATTAGGTCCTCCTCCATACCCACCATGGCCAGCACCTAAACCAGACCCATCTTCAGTGGTCCAGCCAGCACCAGGGCCTTCCTGGCCAGAATAACCAGTAGCGCTTAGATCTAAGATGCCTTGACTTTCAATATTTGCAAATCCAGTTTCAATATGTCCTTCATTCATGTTGATAAGACCATGGTACTTAATGGTCAAAACACTAGCTGACATGGTCAAGTCATTTTCATTTTCTCTCAGCTCCACGACAGAGTCTCTCTGTACTGTCATCTCACTGAAGGATATATTACCAGGTTCTGTCATAAAGCTGTACTCTTCATTTTCAATAAGAGCAGTTTGTGTTGTTGACGTGAAAATTGTGTCTGCTCCTTCTGCAAAGTACACATCCATTACTCCAGTGATGAGCCCATCAATGTGTGACCGAGTTCCTAGAATGAAAAGAGTGGATGGAAAGACCACCTCAGTACCTGCATCGATCTTATAGCTGACTGGAGCCACTGTGATACCACTCATGCTTTCCACAACTTCACAGTACATGACTTGGGTGTATCTCATGTGCAACAGTCCTGTACGATCACCAATAAACTTATGTACAGTTAGCCTGGCATCCTTCTCATGTAACCAAAGAACTACATGGTTATTAATCTCTACCTCATCTATCTCATAGTTGGCTGCGCCTTCATCATTCTCAATGACTGTGGGTAAAGCATGATTCCGGTTGTCATTATCAAGCAACAGCTTAGTAAATCCGTCCTCGTAGCTTATTTCACTTGTATTGGAAGGCAGAGCTTTACGATGATTCAGTCCCTGGTTCGTATCTGTGTAATAAACCGTCCCACCTGCAGCATTTCCTCCATTATCTTCTCCATTATTTGGCCCACCTAAACCTCCAAAAGCTTCATAGATTCCTGAAAACTCTCGTCTCCAGCCAACATGTACAGCAATTCTTCCACCAGCTCCGCCATAGCCAAGACCAAATCCATCTCCACCATTGGTAGAAATATATCCATGTCCTGAAAACAAAAGAGTTGAGACCCAGATGCTTCCTCCGCTGCCACCACCAGAGTTGCCACCAGTGGCATCTGTACCATCATTGAGGATGTTTCCATCTAAATGAAGTTCTTGTCCTACTTCTATTCTCATGGTACTTCCACCAGCACCACCATAGTTACCAGCACCACCGCTTCCAGGATGAGCAGGTTGAACATATGATCCATAAGACGTTCCTGGAAAAGAAACAGGATTGAAATAGTCAGAAGGCTCTTGAGTGATGGGACGGGTCAACAAGTATTTGAAGTACAAAGGATGAACAGCCTAGAAGGTACTCTAGTTAGATGCAGATATTATGAACAGTTGGATAAATTACTTCATTTAAAGTAGTGAAATATAACAGTACATCTCCCAAAACACAGATAAGCAAGTTTCAATTCATCTCCTTAATACTCAGGTGTGGCCATGAAACCGACCTTGGCAATGACAGTGAAATGTTGTATCCACTGTTTGTCATTTCTCCTTAAATGGATTCTCCTTACCGTTACTGAAGGTAACAACGTCTGCACCACCTCCATAGCCGCCGTGACCAGCACCACTTCCAATGTAAGAGCTGGTAGAGGTAATCACCCCGGGTGCTTTGCCTAATCCAGCACCTGGTCCTCTTCCTGCGGTGTTGATAGAAGCATCTCCTTCAACGTATACAAATGTTGACTTGAGATGAATTTTCGCTGCCTCTAACACAGAAGCATATCTCATCAGAAGCTCTCCAAGTTCAAAGTTTAAGTTTGTAGGATACGTCAGGTGTGAATTTGCTCTCAGCTCTAACAAATCCAGCTTCAAAGTTCCTAGAAAAAGAACATCATTCTGTTGACATTGTTCTTTACATGGCACCACTCATTTTCAATTCTGTTGCTTTTTTTTCAAGTATATCTTGAGTCAGGAATAAAAAAATTAATATTTTCTTTCAAGGTTGATACTGATTACAATTGAATACAACACATTTATGTTATGTTTCAACAGACGACTGACTGTGTGTAATACACATCCTTAACATCCATGTTAAGCAGTCTCTACTTTAACTGTGACCATGGTACAAAAACCACACTTTCAAACAGCTTAAGTCCAAAAATAAAAGCAAGATGCCCATGCAGGCATTCCTCCTTGATAAGAACTGTGACCATACACACAGGACAGAAAAATAACTTTGAAATCATTGAGAATACAATTATTTTCAAGGAACTTTAACATCAGCAAACCCACATTGTAATTCATGAACAGAACCAATACAATTGTTATTAGAGCAATCATACGGTGAAAGGTTACTTACCTTCTTCTGGCACTGATATGTACGACCCATCAACCATTTGTCCATTGCTTGCATGGACTCCCAAATTCAAAACCTTGTCCTCTGGTAGTGTGTAGTTAAACACCCCTACAACCAGCCCATTCCAAACCAACGGCTCTCGTCTGTTCCCTTTGGTGCGGAAGTCAGCTGGGAGGTAGACTGTACCATTCAAATCGAGGTAGAAATTAACTGGAGGTGTAGATCTACGGTCCTCTGCTATGGTATACTCAATATAGAATGTCCTGCCGGCTTGTATGTTCAGCAAACTTGTCGTATCGCCAAGAATTGTATGAATTGAAACAGATGGCTCGCTGGCTTCGTCGGCTTTGTCTATTTCAAAGACCAGCTGTTGACAAACAAAACATCCAGCATTTCAATTCACAATATAACATTTGAAGTTATAAACACATTTATCCTGTTATGTCACTCCATGAAAAACTCATGACTGTTGGGTTACTCTGTCCTCCCATCTCCCAAGCATCACCCTCCCATGCCTCCTCTTCTTATCCCCTACTTCCACCCCCTCACCCCCACACCAAACCTGCCCAACATCTTCATCTTGGTATTTTTCCTCCTCTTTTCTACCGTTAGAACCACTCAAGAAACGTGAAATATTGAGTCAGAACCAACAGCCTAACTATATCTATATAAAGTAGATACATTCAAATGGTTCCTTAAAGTTGCTGAATCTTGAAAGAGCATTTGCTATCTCATTCACTAGTCTGGGAAAAATGTTAATTGTTAATGTTTGTTATGGAAGAATTTCCAGCACATCTGCTCATTTGGTCTATGTTTTAATTACCTCTCCTTGAAGAGTGACCTCCTCAAATGCATAATCTGCTTGGTTGTGATCTGGTCTGGACTTAACATCTATCCGTGGGTTTCTTTCGTTTAAGATGAACGGTATGGGAGGATCTGCATACTGGTTGTTGAGGTAAAGTCTCGTGAATGTCTCGTCATTCTTTATTTCCTCCACGTACACAGTTCCTGTTCCTCCGTAGTTTCCCGACGTTCCACTCCCACCAAGAGCTAGAAGATCTCCTCGGAACTCATCTTTGTCTTCTATATGGACAGCAATCCTACCTCCGGCACCACCACCTCCTGACCCTTGACCTCCTGATGAGCTCATGACACCATGACCTCTAAAGTGACCTACAACACAGAATAAACTTTAAAAGTAATGACAGTTTGCAACACATCGGTTGCTAGTCTCAGCCCTGTTCTAGCTCACAGTTTACAGACTCTTTCAAATTTTGCCTTATTATTATTTTAATGATAATTTCATGTTCAAGGACAAACAACATATCATGGAAAATCTATCCTTGCAGGGTAGCCACTGTATAAGACCTGTTTCTCCCTGGTATTAAAACTTTAACAAAGCAAAATATGATAATTTTGCCCATCTTTGACAAAACTCAGACATAAAGTAAAATGTCTCCAAAAGTTAACAGCTTGGGCACTTTCATCTAACCAGAATCAAAGTAAAAAGCAAACTTATAATAACTTCAACTTCAATAAAGATTAAATATTATAAATGTTTGTCTTCTAATGAACTTTGATACAAATGAAATTGCCCACCTGTTGTTACCCAAATAGACCCTCCACTACCTCCACCAGCTCCATTGATTCCACTGAGACCAGTTGCATCCAGAATGCCATCCAAAAGTAGAACACCTCCTACTTTGATTCTTGAAACTCCACCCCCTCTGGGTCCAGGAGCTTCTGTACTGCTTTGCCCTCCTTGACTACCTTGGTGAACTGGCTCATAGAGGCTTCCGTAGGTCGGTCCTCCGACTTGACCATTTGAAGCTACAAAAGAAGAAATTTATTTCAGTTATAGAGAACTTTTTTTTCTCCCCCCATCTCATTTATTCACGATTATTAAACATGTATGTGGTACATCGATTATATTTAGAGTTCTGATAACAACATAGGTACGTCATCTGAATGATACAAAGAAATATTATTTACATAATGCAAAAATTGATTCTGAATTGAGTATTTCTTCTTCTCCTCTTATACGGAAATATATGTATACACATCCAGAATAACAAACCTTCAGTACAGTTTCAGAGAACTTAAAAATAATATCATTTAAATTAGTAGGTTGCATAGCTAAAATATTATGATAACAGCCGCCCAGCTGTTAAAAGGAAGTTATCCCCCGGACCATCAAAACAAACCCCATTTTTAATATGTTTACAACTAGTGAAATACAGATTAATATATACTTTAATATTGATCAGGAAGCACCATGGAATGTAACCCTTAGGGGCTTCTCACACATTTGCATGACCTGTGCTCCAACGTTTAGCGTTTGCAGTCATGGGCCCAACTTCAACATTACACAGATAAGTTTTCATCAGAGCAAACATATCAATTGCTATTTTCATCTCTTTTGACAAGTGGTATAAACTTTTTACCTACCAATGCTGCCAAGTTAAGGGAAGCTAGTCCCACCACCTGTGATATAATGCCCTGGGTGCAACAAGATAAAAATTACCAAATATTACTTGAGTAAAACCTGTAATTGCAAACTTACCAGTCCCTCCCACAGTAGCATGACCAGCCCCAGCACCTTTGACGGTTGTGGTTCCAGGACCGCCTTCATGGTACCCCCTTCCTGAAACATCTAACAGTGCACTGGGTTCCAAATAAAAGTCGGATGACAAAATATTGAAGTATTCAGCTGTAAAATGGGAGCTCCACTTCATATCCTGAGAAGTATTTTAAACCAAAAGGAAAGATTTTAATATTTACTTATAATGAACATTCATGGGTTACTGCTTGAATGTTCAAGACTTTACAAATCTTAACATGAAAGGTGGGTATAAAGTCAAACAATGACCACTAATCACCTGGAGTAAACTTAGTAAACTTATAAAGCAGCAAAAAGCATTGAATCATAAAGATTTTTACCGTGCCCTCTTTTCATTTGTGATACAGCTTACTATTAAACTGAAGTGCTAACAGTTGATACCACATAATATAATTAATTAAGAAGAAGTAACTAAGGGTTTCAGGCTTCTCATTTGTGACTGACTGTATCAGCTGGAGTGTTCACGGTTAACTTACACATATGCTTTTCTTGGGGGGGGGGGGTGGCGAGTTTGTTAACTTCACAATCAAAGGAAGGAAAGTAACTGCTTTCAAGTTAGAAACCTTTGGTCGCAATAAAGTGATCTTCATTTGATGAACAGTGAAAGATGGTGTTAATTGTAGCATGTTTTCTAAACTTGCTGCAAATTAAACGACTGTAAAGTCAATCACAAAACCTTAAAAGTATGCAGCTTTTCATTGAGTTACTCACAGTACTACCAAATGTCAGTTTGATCAATGACTATTCAAAATACATGAATTTATGCAATTTTAACTCACCAAAAATCCAACTTTGAAGGTCACACCGAGTGGGGGTGGGAAAGCCACGTCTGTAAGAGCTCCAAATTCCATATGTACGAATCTAAACTCGCCAGGATGGTCAATGTATTCGTATTCTTTGTCAATGATGAGGGCGGTGTGTGCAGAGTCACCGATCAGGACCTCGCGTCCGGGAGCAACTCGTAGATTCTGTACCCCAACTAACCTTCCATTCCAATCCAGTGCTGGAATTCCAGTGCCAATGATGTCAAAGGTTGTTGCAATGAAAGCGGTCGAATTTTTCTCCAGCTTGAAGTTAACTGGTGCTTTCAACGTGGTCTTGCTGTTTTCACGATGGTCTATGGTGAACTTCTGATTGGCGTGCATGGTGATGAGACCTGTCTGATCTCCGAAGAGCTGGTTTATAGTGAGCTCTCGTGGTGCACCATCATCTGGAAGATGAAGTGATGCACTGCTGGTCAAATGAATTTCATCAAAATACTCTGACCGCTCGTCCGGTTCATCAATCGTAAAGTAGTGATCCCAAGACCTGTCCACATTGTCTATGAATAGTTTATGGTAAGGGTATCCAAATCTGGACTCGTGGAAATAGACAGATCCTGGGCCGCCATGGGGTGTGAGACCACTTCCATAACCTGATCCACCAATAGCCTGGAATGAACCTTCGTACTTTGTGGATTCTGTGACATAAACAGCGATTCGACCTCCTGATCCACCTCCACCATAACTTGTGGCACCAGCTCCACCGTTAGCATGGGCTACACCATGTCCTGTGAGATGGGTGATATTCATAGCCACTGATCCTCCACTTCCACCTCCTCCACTGGAAGAGACAGGTGCTGACCCATCTGCTTCGATCTCTCCATCAAGATGTAAAGTATCGGCTGCTGTCAGCGTGACCACACCACCACCCCTGCCACCATTACTGCTGCCACCATTCCCTCCATCACTCCCTCTGTGAGTTGCATGGAATATGGTACCATAGTAGTAACCACCACTAGCCACCTCATCTCCATTACTGTCATACCCACTTCCACCCATGCTGGCATGGCCACCACCACTTCCAGAGGAGGCAGCAACTCCAGTGCCCTCTCCGACCGCCGATAGGGTATCTGTAGTTCGATCGGGTGCAGACGTTGTAAGCCTTCCTCCAGTTTCAATATCCACCAAGCTGCCAGATATCTGGATAGTCTCCGCAGATATCACAGAATCGTACTTCACATGAAGTCCGCTGACGGAGATACGAGCGGTAAGGTCAACGTCGTACAGGACCGATGACTCTGTCAACAGGTTCAGGGTCCCAAAGGAAAATTCACAAGCGGTACCAATGTGGGTGTATGTATGATTGTGGTAGACAGCTGTGTGAGCATCAGCTTCGATGAAGACCAGAGCTCCCTGGTGAAGGATCAGGTTCAAGACATTTGTGAGTCTCCCCCGCCAGTGGAATGAGGCCTCATAACCGCTCGGCGTTGGATAACCATCTCCTAGGATATTCAGTGTCGCAGGAAATATCATTTCGCCGGCAGAGTCGATCCAGATATTGACAGGGAGTTTCGTCATGAGAGATACTGATTCAACGTACTCTATCACCAATCTTTGGTCCTTGTGGGCATGGAGAAGTCCTGACCTATCACCTTCGAGATCATGAATATGCAACTCATATGGCTGAGTGGGTACAATATCCAAAGCAGCTTTCCTTGAAATATGGCACTCCTCAAATTCGTAGACTGTTACATTGCTTTCATCTAGGGTCACATACTGTGATGGGTGACGATTTAAATGATCAATGAACAACTTCCTGTGAGGGGCACTGTTCACCATGTCTTGTGTGAAGATGGTGCCGGAACCTCCACCCCTGGGTGCTGAAGATGCACTCCTGCCATCCCCGCCATATGAAGAGTAACTGCCGATATATTCGTTGGTAGTTGTGGTATACACCGCAATTCTCCCTCCAGCTCCACCACCACCGTTACCATGTCCATCTCCACCATTGCTTTCCATCGACCCCACACCATCCAATTCAGCTGTGGTGACATAGACACTACCACCGCTGCCACCACCGTTATCACCGGATATTGCTGCACCGGCTGTTGCCTTCAAGACTCCATCTAATACAATCACGGTCGCGTTCACCGTCATGTATCCGCCTCCTCTACCCCCATGGGTACCTACGGCGCGGCTTCCTCTATCCATCGGTACGTACAGGGATCCATAGGCTGGTCCACCTCTCACTGAAGTCGAGTGACCAATACCACCTGGACTTCCATGACCTGCTCCACCACTACCGCTAGAGGACTGATCGCCAGCTCCTAATTGGATGTCCAAGGATTCCGAAGTACTGCGTTCATCCGCACTGCAGGATAACTCACTCCAGATCTCCACATCCAACTCGGAGACGGTAAGGTCAAAATAATCGGCAGTTATTGACGAATCAAATTTGACTTGGACGCTTCCGGCCTCCAAAGTGGCACCCATGTCCGGTTCAAAATCCATTTTGGCTCCACTGTGGAGGACCAAGGAAGCAAAGGTGAACATTCCAGCGGTGACTTCTTCTTCAAAGTCAACGGTAGCAATAGCACCGGCTGATGCTGTAATGTAGGCAACTCTGTCATCTCCGATGACTAAATCATAGATACCGTACAAACTTCCCGAGAGATCCAAAGCTAAATAATTAGCGCCGATACCGAGAAGATGGGTCTTAGGGGACATCAAAGCTTGACCGCCTGCATCCACCTTAACGTTAACGTTCACTTTGCCCTCGGTGTCATTAACACTGGGATCTCTTTCAAAGATGACACGATGGTGGTCATGAATGTGCATCAAGGCTGTACCGTCACCGACAAATTTCTTTATGTCTAAGCTTCGGTCGATTCCATCTCGTTTGAGGTGGAATGGTATGTTATTGAGGAGGTCCAGCTCATCAAGGACAACATCGGTCGAAGCCTCGTCTAACGTGAAGTACAAGTGCGACTGTCCGTTGTCATTATCCACGGTCAATCGTTCGTAGGCAATACCCGCCTCACTGGACTTTGATAAATAGATGGAACCAGGTCCTCCAGGGTTGCTTGTTGTACCACCTCCACCTGCTGTTAGAGTACCCATAAAATGGTACCCACCCTCGGAGTAAACTGCTATTCTTCCTCCACTTCCACTTCCGTATCCAGAATTAGACGCTGTGCCACCCGTTGCTGATACCAGACCATACCCTAAGAGGGACTCACTAACTCTCATCAAGACACTACCACCACTGCCCGCTCCACCTGTTGATGATCCAGCACCATCTACTAATACACTACCATCAAGGTGAACCGTCTTAGATGTGACGGTGATCACAGAACCACCCTTACCACCATTTCCTCCCATTGTCCCTGGATGAATGGGGGAGTAAATGGAGCCAAAGGAAGGTGCGGCGGTTTCAACTCCTACTGCCTTTCCCACACCCCCTGGACCTCCATGGCCTCCTCCTCCCCTAGTTTGGGCATTCCCAGCACTGTCATGGCCAGGGTCCATTGGACCTTGCCCACTGACATCCAACGCTGCACCTTGTTCTACTATCAACTGCGATGTTGAGATATTGAAATACTCCATCCTAACCGTCACATCTCTCTTCACCTCAAATATTCCACCAGAAATGGTCAGCCCATCTGCGACAATAAAGCTTGCACCTTTCTTTAAAGTCAGATCGGTAAAGAAGAATTTATTAGCCTCTGTCAGTTGAATGCATTGAGTGGTCTTGAAAAATTCGAGGGTGCCTCCTTTCTCGACGTAGACTGTCTGGGCATCTATCTTGCCTCTGACAGAGAGATGGGCATTGTGATCGATAGCCAGGTATGGAGGAAACACCACTGTAGCTGTATCGTCACTTTCGATGCTACATTCCAAGACGCAGAGCGACGTCGTCGGCAGATCGGTCTCAAATAACAGTGTCTGACCTTCCTGTGAAATCAAAGTCCCAGTGCCATCTCCAAAAACTCTACCAAAGTTAATTGTAGTACTAGCACCCAAAACCTCCAGAATGGAATATCCTACAAACAAAAAATTTTAAGAAAGAAAATATTGCATTTAAATTTATTTTTATGACTTAATTTTTTTATGTGCTACAGGACCACATGGCTCAAGGAGAAGATTTATTGAAGAATGTTGGGGCTAAGTCTTAAATTGAACTGTCCATGCTTCACAGGATGCTAGACACAATATGGGGCTGACATTTGCTAGATTGCAGTACAGGAATACAGTAGTAGTGTGGAAGCAGGTAAGTGATAAAAATTATGCATGAACATATTTCACTTTCAGTCACAGGAATTGACGTGTAACAATTTTATGGACCTAAAATCCCGAATTTGGAATTTGATTAAAGTTTACCACATCACGTCCTATACCCAAAATAGGTAGGGGTGGGGATAGGAGGTAAGAAGGATGGATTTTATGGTTAAAGGCAATTAATTTCATACCACTGAGGTAAAGTTTATCAACAAGCAGGTCGCCTTTTCCTTCTGTTGGTTCAACCGCTGTTCTTGCAAGGGTGGGAAGGTCACTGGTCCTCTGTCCGTCAATTCTAAGAGTTTCCTTCGGAAAGGATGAAATCTCCTCCCTGACGTAAACAGTTCCTGCTGCACCGTCGACCGTTGCAATGTCTGGTATTGCAGTATAACCTCCATATGACTGTATGTCTCCATCAAATGTGTAACTGGAATGTCAAAGGTCAGTTTATATTAATCCAACATATCAGATTTCAGGACAAAATATTAGAAGAAGGTGCATGAGGCACACTAAACATCAAGATCAAAACGGTGCTTGAAATTAGATATATTTTTTTAGCAATAAGAAAACAGCTCCCATTGCCAGAGGTTTAAATAATTGTTCATACTAATCATGATTTCTGTGAATTTTCATATTTTGATCATCACTAGTAAACCATTTCTGTGAATTTTTAAGAAATCAATCTTCACTAATAAGGATTTGTGAATTTTCATATAAGAATCTTCACTAGTAAACGATTTCTGCAAATTTTAATATTTCGATCTTCACTAATAAACAATTTGTGTGAATTTTCATATATAAATCTTCACTATAGTAAACGATTTCTGTAAATGTTCATATTTTAATCTTCACTAGTACACAATTTCTGTGAATATTCAAATAACAATCTTCCATTTTCTATGATATTCATAAATAGTCATCAGCTGACAATTTCAAACAATGTCAGGTGTGTTTGAGACAAACCTCTGAAGCAGATGTATTGATATTCTTCCACCAGCTCCAGCGCCTCCTTGATCTAATCCATCTCCTCCGTTCGAGGATATCGTCCCGTGACCATCCAGACCGGTGGCCTCTATGTAAATACCGCCTCCACTACCACCCCCCGAAGATCCACTGCCAGATGCTCCATCTACAGATATGAAACCTGTTGAGAAATTTGAACGAGGTAAAAATAATTCCCCACCGCGTGATATTTCAATACACAAATGCAGATAGATATTTGCATTTCAAGAGATTGCAAAGACTTTCAACTTTCAACAATGAGTCTAGAACTTGTTGTAATATTTCAGGTGCTCTTCACAAATTAAGAGAGTGTAGGTTCATTGAGAGTATCATGTGTAGTAGGAAGGATGAGTCCTCTATTCTCTAAGTTGGTTAAAGCAAGTTAGACTGCAATGCACATTTTTTTTTTACTGCTTTTATGTAGTACATTATGCTTCTGATTATAGGAGCCCAGTGCATGTTGCTATGGGTCTCTTGTAGCCAGTTGTTGTGGGTCTTTTGTTGCATGTTGCTATTGGTCTAACACAACCTTTTGCTATGGCACATTCATAGTTGCTACGGGTCTCTTGCAGCATGTTGCTATGGGTATCATGTAACCTGTTGCTATATGTCCAACACAGCCTGTTGCTATGTGTCATTCATAGCTGGTATGGGGCTCTTGTAACATGTTGCTATGGGTCCCACATTACCTGTTGCTCACATTCATAGCTGGTATGGGTCTCTTGTAACATGTTGCTATGGGTCCCACATTGCCTGTTGCTCACATTCTTAGCTGGTGTGGGTCTCTTGTAGCATGTTGCTATGGGTATATTGTAACCTGTTGCTATAGGTCCAACACAGCCTGTTGCTATGGCACATTCATAGCTGGCATGGGTCTCTTGTAACATGTTGCTATGGGTCCCACATTGCCTGTTGTTCACATTCATAGCTGGCATGGGTGTCTTGTAACAAGTTGCTATAGGTCCAACATAGCCTGTTGCTATGGCACATTCATAGCTGGCATGGGTCTCTTGTAACATGTTGCTATGGGTCCCACAGTGCCTGTTGCTCACATTCATAGCTGGTATGGGTCTCTTGTAACAAGTTGCTATAGGTCCAACATAGCCTGTTGCTATGGCACATCCATAGCTGGTATGGGGCTCTTGTAACATGTTGCTATGGGTCTCTTGCAGCATGTTGCTATGGGTATATTGTAACCTGAATACTATAGGCAGTGGCGGGGCTAGGGGTATTGGTCGGGGGGGGCGAGAATGGTCTGTAGGGGCGCTTTCGACACCATCTAAGTGGAGCGCCAACGCAGGTTGGCACGGAGCGTACAACAATTTTTTGAGTAAAGATACTTCCTAGATTGCCGGAAACGACCCTTTCCGGGCCTTGCTAATTTGCAGATAAACGAAGAATAAATAGGTGTCATCGCCATTTTGTCAGAAAATTACACCAACAAAATGTGACAAATGTCAATAGGCATTTGAGAGCGCAATAAAAAAGTCGCGAATAAGTAAAAAGTTTGAGTCCGTCAGGGGGGGCATCCGCCCCCTCTGACTGTATGGACGTTCCGCCACTGACTATAGGTCCAACACAGCCTGTTGCTATGGCACATCCATAGCTGGTATGGGGCTCTTGTAACATGTTGCTATGGGTCTCTTGCAGCATGTTGCTATGGGTCTCTTGTAACCTGCTACTATAGGTCCAACAAAGTAATGCATGACCTTTATGTGCTCACCATCAATAAGTAATCCACCATTCATCTTTATATTCAGCAGTCCACCACCTCTCCCTGGAACTCCTGATGACCCTTGACCTCCCCCACTACCTGCGTCTAAGGCAGCAGTGTAATTGCCGTATGGGTAACCAGCAGTAATGCCTGAAGACGAACCGCCAAAACCGCCGTAGCCTGCACCCGTACCGGTATCTGCATCCTGATGGATGAGGAAAACGAAGATCATATTATGGACCAGATGTCAGTGTCATGACCAAGTAATGGGTTGGGGGGAATAAAGAAGGGGCAAGGGGGTTGGGAGTCAAGAAGGGGCAAGGGGGTTGGGAGTCAAGAAGGGGTAAGGGGGGTGGGGGAATAAAGACATGACAAAAGCTGCATATAAACTAAACTGTGTAAAAGTAAGTTGGCCTAAACGTTTCGATCCTAGCATGATCTTCTTCAGAGGCCGAATGACAAGTGACATTCTCTTACAGAGGCTCGGCTTTAGTGGATAAGCAGTGGGTAACAGTTTTGGATTTATTTTGATAATAAACTATACTAATAGAACTGTAAAATTGTAAACTATTAATCGCATAAATACACAGAACCACTTCAGTTGATATTTCCGTAGATCAGATAAATAATGGCAGTGTAAATTAAAGTTAATGCTACAGTAGTAGATGAATGAAACCCGGTAGCGTTTTGGAGGTTTCGGTCTTGTCGTAGTCTTCTGGTGGGTTTAACCAAGACAGGCTTTGCAATGAGGTGCAAATCAAAATGTACCCATGATTGACATCCTTTGACAAAGTCTCAAAATAATCTGAACTAAGCCATTCAGTAAAAACCTGTGCAGCCTTAAGTATCCAAGCCATTCCATTGTTTCCTACACAAAACGCAGAATGAGTGAGTGTAGTGAAAGAAAAAAACATTTTCTATGCAAACTTCACAAAACGAAATGTCTTGTTCGACTCTCCTCTGCAATTTCCATTTTATTTTTCGTATTCATATTTTAAGGGGTTCTGTCATTTTGTTACTTAAATTTAATTAAAACTCACTTTTTTTTAAGGAATTTCACTGTAAATCTATATTGTTCTTAAAAAAATTTTCCTTTTAGATACATATATTTTTATATTAATTTTCAAGCTGCATCCATTTTATTTTTCGTATTCATATTTTAAGGGATTTTGTCATTTTGTTACTTAAATTTACTTAAAACTCACTTTTTTCTGTTTAGGAATTTCACTGTAAATCTATATTATTTTTCAAATTATTCCTTCGTTTATATATATATCTATATTTTTTTTATATTAATATTTGAGCTGTGTCAATTTTATTCTTTATATTCATATTTTAAGGGTTTTGTTATTTTGTTGTCATTGTAAAGCGCTCTTGAACATGCTTAAGCATGAAAAGAGCGCTATATAAATTTGGTAAAAATAAATTTGCAAAAATAATAATTGTGTAACATACTATTAACTGTGTTAGCATATTTAACAAGATGAATAGTTAATAACCAGAAGATGGAAGGTTGCTAAAAGGAGGTAAGTATGGTGTTGAGAGGTGGTAAGGGGGGAGGGAGAAAGGAAGGGAAGGGAGTATTATTTGATGATTGGCTGCTACACTCCTTTAGAATTTATCAGTCATGAATGTTGATTTTGCTGGAAATATCTGCCAATAAACTAGTGGTATCCTTCATGAATAATTTGATTATTAAAAAGAGACAAGACTTCTCCTCACATCTTAAAATTTCTGTCATAAATATCAAGCAAGATTGTTTTTTCAAGTATTAAACTTGACATGCAGATTAACGATGGGTCAATAATAGTTAACGGTTGGAAGTAAACATTCGTAAAACTTTACAAGAATGGACTGATCCAGGGCTTTCTACTTACCGATATGCCCGCTCCGGGACCCTCTCTTGGTCGGTATCCACCACCTTGTAAGTTCAGGGTACTTCCAGGGTTCAATACCATATCACTGCCTGATATCATTAAGTTGTATGCAGTCATGATAGAACCGTAGTCTAACTCCAGCAATGAAATAGCCAGGGGTTCTTTGGTCTGGTAGCCTTCTGACAGAATCAATGAGGCATGATGCTGAAGTGTGATGGATGAGAGTTTGTAAGCTCCCCTCGGGGAGCTGAACTGGTACGTACCATCCACAAAGAGGGCTGTTCTCGCTAATGGGGACAAGACCAGGCTCTTGTAAGGTGCAACAACCAAGTCTTGTAAGTTTGTCAGATTTCCTGTATAAAGTAATATAAATGCTGGTATTGTGAAAGTGTCACAGTCATTTCCTTCAAAGATTCCACTTCTTCGACGAATAAATTGTTTCGAGAAGAGCATACCGAAGACATGCCATTCCGCAAGTAAACTGGGTCAATGTTGTAAGGCATATATGTGATATTAACAGTTACAAATAAACAGCTACACTACGAGTTTTGATAAACTTTAAAATGCCAAGACCCTTGGAAAAAAACAAAACAATGAATTCAAAATGAGGACAAGCTACCACCAATTGTCTTCAATGCCTCTATATCAAATTTGTGTGTGTGTTCTCTGTCACATGTTTCAATGAAATATAAAATATCTGTACTTTAGAAAGTGCACGGTAACAGGCTAGGCATTTATTTTCAACACAGGTACAGATTAAAATTCATATGACAAACCAAGTCTTTGACATATGCTACATCAACGTGTTAGACTTACCTGAAAATGAGTTGGCATCTCCGAGGAAAGTTGCCCTAGCTGGGAGTCTTAATTCACCATCAGGGCTCAACTTAAAACTGCAGTAGAAGGTGTGTTCTGTGAATCCTTCATTGACGCTGAGAGCCATACCATCATGGATGGTTATGGTGCTACCGGTTCCGGAAACCAATCGATCGGTCAGAACCACCACGTCTCCTACAAACTTCAAGTGACTACTCCCCAATAGGTGCAACTCCTCAAAATGATGTCTGGATGACGTTTCATTAACCAATGTAACCTGGGGGAATTCCGGAAGAGCTCCCCGATTGTCGACATAGAGGTTTGAAGCCACCACACCATTGATTGATTCCTGCCAATATGCTGTACCTGAGCCACCGGGCTGACTCCCTGGTCCTCCATCTCCACCTCTCACAACAACGTTACCGGTAAAAGCCTTGGGAGATTCAAGGTACACAGATATTCTTCCACCACTGCCCCCTCCTCCTTCCTGCTGACCGCCATCACCTCCCTGTACCAATATGGTACCTGAACCAGTCATTCCATCCTCAACGGCAATGTTAACAGAACCACCACTACCGCCACCTGTGTCGCCACCGCCTGGGTATCCCGAAGAATCAAGACTTCCATCTAACCTTAAAAAGGATGCCTTTATCTCTATCAAACCGCCTCCAGAGCCACTCCCTGCCTGTGGATCACCACCTCCACCACTCCCTAACTTATCAGCATTGTAGATGGTGCCGTACTGGCGTACGTTGGATTCTCCTTCCAGCATATGTCCACCTCCGGCACCACCGTAACTTCCACCGGTCCATCCTGTTCCAGCCGCCACACCGGCTCCTGGCCCTGCCATTCCAGTCCATGTCCTGGCCTGTCCTGTCCTGCTGTATCGATGACGCCGCCGGTTTCTACATTCACCGCCTCTGCCTGTATCTGCATCCAGACTGAACGTATGATGCCTGCATAGTGAACGGTTACCTCCCCCAGAACGGAGAGGACCATCGGATGTTCATATGTACTGAATAGCACCAGAGTTCCATCCTCATGGATTACAAGAGAGTCCATTGCTAAGGTGCCGTAGGGTTCTGTGTAAACCAGCTGGTCATTGGCATCCCTGACTGCTGTTCGTGATGCGATGTCCGCATAAAACGAAGCATCGACACCCACCTCTACCGTCTGCACTCCAGTCAAGGTACCAATCAAATGAAGACTCACAAAGTTTGGAATGTTTAGTAAGTAAATTTCTGGGGGAAGTATAACTTCTCCTCCTTGCTCCACCTTTATGGCACATTGCAGAGGATAAACCGCATTTGTACTGTACTTCCTGGCAACAGAGATACGTTGTTGAGACTGGACCAGAAGGAGTCCTGTCAAATCTCCCTCTAAGGATGAAAATGATAAGGTGACATCCGATGGTGTGTCAAAGGTCAATCTACCGTTTCCTCGAATGGTTACTTTACCAAACTTTTCATCTCCATTTCCTACTGAATGGACTGAGTAACTCTGAGATGACTTGCCTTTGTTGTCAATCAACAGACTCTGTGATACCTTAACCCCATTGATCTCTGAAATGCCAACAGTGCCTGCAGCGCCTGATGGGTACCCAACACCTCCTGTAGAATCAAAGTCCCCATGGAACTCTGACATGTCTGCAGACTCGATACCTATTCTTCCACCGCCTCCTCCTCCAAGTCCATTGGTTGAGGCATCACCTCCTGTGACTACAAGATAACCAAGGCCGGACAGCTTTGGAGAACTGAGAAATATGCTACCACCAGACCCTGCTCCTACCGTCCTGGTTGTGCCTTGTCCCCTGGCACTGATGGTGCCATCAAACACAAAGGATTTACTGGCTTCGATGGTTACGTGCCCGCCACCTCTAGTTGAGTAACTTCCACTGGCACAGCCACTTCCAAAACTTTCTGGAAGATGAGTGTTACCATATGTGCTTCCTGCCTCGAGGTATCCCAAATGGCCACCCTGACCACCATGTGATGCACCACTCGTGGTATCTGCAGGGCTGCCCACTCCAGCATCCGAATAACCACCAAAATCTACTGAGATGACGGCATCTGCTTCTATGATAATATCTTCAGCATGGATGTAAAACTTTTGCAATGCTGATGAACTTATCACTTTGGCCTCACTCCTGACCACGATTGTATTTGCTGTGATGCGAGAATCCATTGAACCGAATACAACTTTAGCACCAGCGCCAATTTCATACTCCTCCAATGTGACCTGACTATCAGAAGAGTTTCTCCCGATAGTTGCCCCACTGGCAATCTCCAAATGAGACAATTCCTCAAGGGTAACACTGGTAACATTCATAAAGCCATCAGAGGATAGGAAGCTGACAGTACCTTCACCAAGTACGATATGATCGGTCGTAAGAGTTCCATCAAGGTAAAGCACCGGCACTACCTCTCCAGACAGATGAACATTTTCACCCAGTTCAAGCTCGGAGTTGTGACTTACTTCAAATGAGCACTCTGTGCCTTGAACACTACTGGATTCTACCACCAAAGTTGCTCTTCCTGTTACTTGGATAACCCCCGTCTTGTCTCCACTGAGCATTCCGACCTTTAACGATGATTCCTCCAACTGCAAGATCCCTCCAGCCTCTACAACCAATTCATCGACCTCTGTGAGATTAGCAAGGTCTCCTTTCCTGATGAGACTGGGAAGTTGATCACTTCCATGAATGACAATCTTGGTAGTGTCTGTCGAATGGTCTTCTACGAAGATAACTCCAGATCTTCCTGGGTTTGGTGCTTCTCCTGCAGCTACACTGAATTGGCCCACGAAGGACATTTCAGACCCAATATGCACGGCGATTCTCCCACCGGAACCTCCACATCCTGTCAATGTGTTCCCGCCAGATGTTTGCATCAATCCAAACCCGGACAAAGTTTCAGTCTTTATGAGTATGCTGCCACCACTACCTCCGTTACCAGATGACACGCTGCTGTAATGATCTTCACCACTCACATCGATTGTTCCATCTAGATGCGTGCGATTAGTCACATCTAACGAGACTTGTCCTCCACCAGATACCAAAGACCCTCCCGATCCATAAAACCGTGGTTCATAAAGCGCACCCAATGATGAGCTATCATGCCCACATTGGAGTTCTCCTGTCTCAGCTAACCCACCTCCTACTGCAGTGATCAACCCACCTGCTCCGACGATCAGATCTTCCGTCGATATCGATGTGGTTCCGTTACCGTCCCACGAGCCTTCCAGGATCAGAGTTGCTCCTCCTTCGATGATGATGCTACTATATATGTAATCTCCAGTAGGTAAAGTACATTCCTCATTTGCAATCAAGACAAGCTCTCCACTTAGTGGACACCGAGTACTGTTAAATACACCTTCCTCATACCTCTCTACATTCGTTGAATTATCAACAGTGAAACTATTCTGGTCGAAAGTACCTCCATAGTTGATACTAAATATCTCAGAGAACAGAGTGAGTGTCTTCGTAGATGGGCAGGATAAGCTTCCTCCGAAGTAGCTGTCCTTAAAAATGTCGACATCTTTGATGATGAGGGATGATACAGTAGAATTGTAGGAGCCTGAATTTGCAGGATAACTTGCCCTGAACTTAGCTCCACGATAGAGTGACATGTGGCCATCTTGTAAGCCATCAAGAGTACCACAGATATCAATTGTTACTCCGTCACCAACTGATATTTCCTCTGGGACTCTCAGGAGGCCATCTTGTTCAACTTTAATATTGGTTTCAATGTCTATGGAGGGTTTTTGACCATATTGACAAGACGGGCAACCGCAAGCAGAAAGATGAAAGAGAGTTCCACGACTGACAGTTATGCTACTAGATACATCCCCGATCATTTCTCCAGTATACACACAGAGGTTTGTAGGTCCACTGAAGGCTTTAAGAGGTACAAATCTACCACCATTGGTCACCTGCAGATGCTCCAGGCTTAGCATTTTTGATTTAACTTGAAGTTGTGTTTCCCTTGGAGTATTCTGACCACCATTATCAACTATCAGCTGAGGAATAATAGAACAAGAAAAAGCAAATGCATGAAAACTTCTACTTCATCATTTTTTTTTTTTATGGTTTTTGATACCAGTTTTTGATACCAGTTTTTGATACCAGTTCTTGATAGGAGTGTTAGCTCAGTGGTTAACGCCGGTGCCTGTCAATTATAAGGTCCCGAGTTTGAATCACTCCAAGATTAATGTATGTCGTTCAGGTACAGAGTTGTTGACAATTGACAATTCATAATCATGGACGTTAAATATAAATCTAATGAAGGAAATGAGGGGGAAAACAATTTGAGGTTAATTCTTTGATACATTTTATAGACATCAGCAAATATCCTGCCATTAATCCAGCAATTTCCATAAAGTTTACCAACTTTTCAAAGACCTTTGATAGGAGTCGAGCTTCCTTGCAAGGAAAGATTATTGAGATTATTTTTTATTTTATTTTTTTATTCACAGCTTTGAGTGTCTTCCAAAAGTTCATTTTGTAACACACTGAGCTCAGCTTTTAGAGACCTAGTTAGAAGACTACGTACAAGCGAAACGTCTGGATCAACTGAAGATTATTAAGACATTAATCAGATATAACACAGTAAAACTTAGTCGCAAAGAACATTACATTCTGTATCAATTATTCCGTTAATCCCACTGACCTTGGAATGGACGTCACCACTAGTCAACTTCTGAAGGTAAATGACACCAGAAGCTCCAGGCTGGAGACCCAATCCACCATAAGCTACCGGATTATCTCTGATAAAAGCATCTTCATATGAGACGGAAATAAGACCACCTGATCCGCCTCCAGCATCAGGTCTGCCATCTCCTCCAGATGCTGAGATGATACCTATTAGATGTAAAAAAACAAGAGAGAGAATTCTACAATCAATGGTTGACTAATGATAAAGAATATATAGTATTGTAATTCACATAGAAGCCATGATTGTCACGTCGAAGGTATAGACATCATTATGACATTTGAAAGGCCTAGTGTTATCAAATATGTGATAGGATGTGCAATAATATGCAGCACATGTTTTCTTTACCATAGTTACTCTCTTTTATAACATCTACCATGTACCATGCTGAAAACATCAGACGTATCATTTGAAGGGAGAAACACTGTTAACAAACAAAAAGTCTGTATTATATAACAGTATATAACTGCTGCCGACTAGAGGGATTGTCTCTGGGACAGGTTACCATTGACCAGGGATAATATAACGTCTTTAAAGCCCTTTGAGACCTATTGCTGGTATAAAGCGCTATATAAAAAGCAAATATTATTATTAATATTAAAACTAGAACAATTTTTTAAACGGTTGATGCAATTCATCTTTGTTTAGCATATTACCTGTTGTGGTAAACTGGTCAGCTTCGATCCAAATACTTCCTCCTGCTCCACCGCCTGCACTGGCATGAATATTCAATGACGAATCCGAAGACTCACCTCTGAGGGTATAAAACCACAAGTAAGATTTCCAATTTTTTTCATTTCCTCTATAATTGCCAAAATTTTTCAAAAACTTTGAGAAGCTGCTTGCACATCATACCCATTCCTCCCCCCCCCCCCAAAAAAAATTCTCAAAACTTGAATTCCACTTTCTATGCACCCACCACCCTATGAGCAGTACATAGCATTCTCTTTCTAATCCAAAAGAGGTGGCATTAGCTTGTTATTTTCTCCAAGACGAATTGACAAGATGCCCAATGTGTTTAAAGGCAAATTAAGCTTGGCTTAATGGATACCTAGCCTACACAACAGCAGTCTCAACGCAACTCTTAGAGAGCTAAAAATTAGTTTGGACACTGACAGCTATCAATACATATAATTTGATAGATGTTTTTGTCCTGTCAAATTTCATTTTCATACCTTGCACTGATCACTCCACCGTTATCCAGGGTACGAGTGATGATATGTAGAGAACCACCTCCAGCAGGTGCATCTCCATATGGACAAACTGTCGCTGTGGTTTGATCGTTCAGTCGTCTGCACCCTCCTGCTTCTCCAAACGTCACGGGTGAGACAATGTCCCCGTATGTCTCTTGTAACAGCTGAGCTGAGACGTGTTGTCCTAAACCACCCTGACCGACATGGTGTCCACCTGACGAGTACACTGTCTTGCCTGTATGAAGAGAAGACAAGAAAAGACATATCATGTAAATTAAAGCATAGCTTCATGTTCTCAATCAAACTGAGAATGTGCAAAACACACAGGAACCAGTGCTAGGGTACTGTTGGCAAGCAATCTTAGTTCTACAGAAGAATAACGACGCAATTATCTCCAAACTTGGCATAATTATGACTTAAGACAATGCAAACTCTTAAAGCTTGAGTTGAGGAAGTAGATGAAAAAGGAAGTATAGAGTATTGTACTGCAAACTCTCACAGTTTTAAAACGAGATGCATAGTTTCTATGAGCTCTCTCACCATTGGGTTCTCGAAATCTACCGTGTAAACCAAAAATGATACCGATTAATCAAACTAAAATAGTCTTACCTTCAAGTATGTTAAAGCCAATCACTTTTATTCCAATTAACATGTTTCACAAAATGTACAGGTTATGAGCATACAAGGTTTGTATTCTTTTCTGGAAATACCCAGGCTTTATACACCAGTCTTTAGAGCCGTAGACAGGTCTGGGATAGCCACAACCCTACAGAGCTTGAAATGACCCAGAATGACCCTAGTTTACAATTATTTTACTATTTTATTATGTCGTAGACAGGTCTGGGATAGCCACAACCCTACAGAGCTTGAAATGACCCTAGTTAACAATTATTTTACTATTTATGTCAGCTGATGAAGTTTATACGATTAAGTCGGTTGTATTTACCTCTTCCATTGTCACTAAATCCACCACCACTAACGGTCAGTTCTGCGGTGGCCTCTATGTGGAGAATATCAGTTTCCACAAAGAGTCTACTGCCTTGTATGACCGACCCAGAGGTAACGTCCAAATCGTTCGTCTTCAGTGAGAACCAATCGGAACCATCTCCTGCCACGATGAGAGAGTCACTCTTCACCTTCAGCGAGTCCACGTGAAACAGACTTCCCCCGGTCATCGACAGAGATGTCGCACCTTGTTGGAGATTCAGCGTCCCACCCGACAAGATCAGTTCCCTCAGACCACCGACGGCACCGTTGAAGGAAGTTTGCAATTCATGGAACTGCAAACGTTTTGGGAGAATGAGGACCGAAGATGGGTAGGTCTGGATGTGAGCGGGGAAGAAGTAGTGCGAGTTTCTTATGTCAACGTATTGGCTGGGACCCACATGCATTCGACCATAGAGGGCGCCTTTCTCTGGTATCGGACCAGACAAGTGTTGAATAATGATTGACTGTGTTATATCAGATCTCTCTGCCGTTTGGAAGGCCAGATGAGCGTTTCCTTGAAGGTGGACAACTTCAAACTCGAATCCTTCCTCGTACGGAATCCAGGTTCGGGCTTCACCATCAGTTGGATCCGTGAAACTTGAAATTGAAACCTGAAAGTAGGTGTAAATTAAATCAAAACTAAGATAAAAACAAAGAAAGAAAATACCATTCCGTAAAATATTGTCCTTAATTTGGACATTTTGGAGGTTTGGTTATAAAATACATTTAACAACTAGTTCCAAGACTAAGTTAAAACACAAAAAAGTTTAGCTTAATTTTATCACCTTTTCACTTTCCTAGGGCTACCATGTCTACTTGAGGCCTAAAAGAATTTAGTGTTGATATTAAAATAAATCAACAACCTGTTACTACAGGGCAGCTAGTGAAATTATATAAAAAATTCAATATGAACAAAGAAATGTTTGGTTAGAATGGAATTTCATCCAAGGACCTCAGGATGGTGAGAGTATAGTGTACATACTCAGGTCGCTGTTTTAAATTCCCAACCAGTTTTCTGTTGTTGATTAATTTACAGTTCTAACAACAATTCCCAGAAACTGATGCGGATGAAGGCAACCCACCCATCGTCACTGCAGTCAAGGTGTACAATGTTGTTTCAAAACCATTGCAAAGCAGAAACGTAACCAATCTTCCAATTCACATAATAGAAATACCAATTCCATGGACGATTGCTGAACATTACCACACACATTCGAAAATCCGCCCTGTAAGTGCCACTGGCCACTTCTGCACCTTTTAAGGTTATCAGTCTGGAACATTAGCCTGTGTGTTATGAATCAATTCGAGCATGGCAAAGTTGCTTCCTCGGCTCAAATTTCCTCCGATCTACTGGGTGAGCCTATTGAAATGCCCGAGGCAGGTAAACAGTTATGGCAGCGGTATTAGAGGGTGCATTTTCAAATGAGCAGCAATTTTAATATGTAAAGAGAATATGGTTCTTGTAGATTTTTGAAACCGAACACTCTAACAGCTACACCATGTTTAACATAGTAACCATGGTAATGACAGATAAAAGATGAAAAATCAATTACTTACATCATCTATCTCCTGACCGTCATTGTCTACTATAAGCTCTCTGTGTTGAGGTAAAATGACCTTTGACTCCAAGTAGACAGTCCCTGCCGCACCAGGGTTTTGACTGGCGCCCTCTCCTCCGAAGGTAACTAACGTACCAGTGAATGCATCTTCCTGGTAGAATACTGCAATCCGGCCGCCACTACCACCCCCACCATTGCTGCCCACACCTTGGAAACAAGAATATGTGAAGAGCATTTCAAAATATCAGAACTTGGACAGCATACATGGAAATAGTACAAAAGATTTCACTGTAAAACAGCATTCAGTGTGCATATTACTTTTTATCAGAATCTATGAAAGTGAAATTTGGTAAGATCTTAACTACTCACCTTGACCACCATTTGCTTGTATACAACCCAATCCGGCAAAGCTGGTCGTATTAATGAGAATGCTGCCACCGCTGGCTCCTCCATTGTTATTGTAACCATGGTCACCGTCACACAAAATTTTGCCTATTGTAAATCAAGTAAATAAAGTATTGCTGTTTCATTGTACTGCCGTGCAAACAAACGCTTTATGGACAGATCAGCTTTGCGACGAATGTATATGACCATACATCATTAATTAGATATGAAATATACAAACAGAAACTCTCATTTAAGTTTGCAGATATCTGTTCGAGCATTTTGCTATGTAACTGGATCCTTTTCACCAAAATACACAATAGTCGATCTACTAGGTCCTCAAACTTCCTCCATTCACAGAATTCAAAGGACAGAATAAAGAGATGTTAACAGATCTTAAAGACATAGGGAAGATCATAAATGGTTGGTAACTGGATCCTTCTCATCAAAATACTCAATAGTGGATCTACTAGGTCCTGAACCTTCCTACATTCACAATACACAAAGGACAATAAAGAGATGTTCACAAATAGATCTACAGATATAGGGGTATCATCAAATGTTGTTGGTCAAGTAAATTTTGATTTTTAGTTTTCACCGGGACAGTGTGCATGGCTAAGATTGAGTGAGTTGGCTATGCAGAATGTAACATTCAATGTTCAAACAACTATACTGACTCCAATCAAGCTAGGTTTTGAGTTGCCGTTCAGATCTGTAGGCACTGAAAAGTCACAGAGCAACAAAAAAAAAAGGTTGGGGTGGCGGGGGATCATTGTTAAAATGTGCTTCATTAAGGCAAGGTTGATGACTCCACTCTGAATCTCAGTCCAAAACATTTAATTAATCTTTATATGTTAAACTATACTAATAATACTCAACTGACAAAATTATTTGAAGTTAAAAAACAAATGGCAGATCATCTAAGGATAAGTGACACCAACACTGCTTATTCTTGACAAAAATTGCACTGCATTGTAAATTAAAATGTTCTTTGAGGCCATAATAGGGCTTACATTATTTCTATTCCGTGTTGCTAAGATTGATTCTGTGGACATTGCTAGACTTAGAAGTCCAGCCATTTTGATTGATGAGACTATGATACTGATAGGGTCATTTCAAAAAATTAAATTGTGCATAAAAATACAACCTGGGCAGCCATCAGTAGTTTCTAGTGTCCACAACATCTCAAAAACGAATTTTGTGCATTTTAGTCTTCCTCTAAGGCACAGTGTTAACAAGAAAAAGATGTAGCAGAAATAACCTCCAGCAAGGCTGAGTATATATGTCAAACAGAAAAGGTTACTTTGGCAGACCAGCAGTGCCTATTGTGTGAATCTATATTTGACACCCCATCAAAGAGGGAAGATGCAGCAGCTGCAAGATACCCTGCAGCAAGGCTGAATCAAACAATATCAAACAAAAGAGATTACATGGGCAAGACCAGTGCCTATTGTGTGGAACTATGCATGCCCATTGTTTGCAAACTGCATAGCACAAAAGAATGCATCCCACACAGCCTGGCTGCAGGAAGCTGCAAGCCCCTCCTAAAGTATCCTACTTTTTGACACAATGCCTAAGTGCAAATGACAAAACTTCTTACCGTTAACGACTAAGGAATCATGAACGGCCAATTCCAATCTCCCGCCTCCCCTGGCTTGTCCCCCACTTGCACTGCTTCCGAAATGACGAGGATATCTAAGGCTCCCGTAGAAAACTCCTGCATTATTGCTACCACAGGTTCCTCCTAGGCCACCGTGACCAGCTCCTGAGCAGGAGATACTCTGGCCTTCTGTCGTAAAGTCAGGATTCGCCTGCGGGACCAAAATATGAAAGAGTTTATATAAATCTGAAGCTTGTTTCCATTTCTTGGTGTCAAGTGTGGTTGTTTTACTGTTGGCATAGTAGTAGCTACAGTGTTTGTCTTATAAAACTGCAAGGTTCAATACACAGTACAAAATGACTACTTTGCAATGCAAATGGCGTTATAGTTCCATGAATGTGGTACAAATCATGTTTGGTTTGCCAAATGCTTGGTATCATATCATGAAATCACCTCAATATACAAACAAGCAACCTTACTGTAAATGTCACTGCCACATACTACAATTTTCACCCTAGTTCCCCCCTGTAATGTGCAAATGCACAATGAAGTCATTTCTTCCAAGTAACAAAATGCTGAAATACATAAGTTTTTAGCCTTTTCATTGTTAACAGCAAAACGGCTGCTTAGCATTGCTTCTACAATGTAGGCTAGGCCTTAGTACATCCATTGTAGAGCTGCTATATTATCTACAGTAAGGTCAATGTATGCTTTAAGTAGAAACAGACTACAGTGAGGTATTTAATATCTTTTGTGACACAAGTTTCGTTCTTCAAGCTGTCTCACAATATCTATCTACTGTATGATCAAATCTGCCTTCCCCCCACACCCCTGCCCCGCCCTGACCCCCCCCCCCCCCCGCCCCCACAATTTATTTATATTTTCTAACATGTATCTGTCAATATTTATGTTTAAGTTTATCTTTGGTCTTGATTGATTGATATAATTGATTGAAATAATATTGAAGAAAAAGATAAGAGAGAAAATGAAATAAAGTATTTTTTGTGATATGACATCCTGTCCTGACACATAGATTTTAGTGGTATGATTTTTGCTGTCATGAGACATACTATTTTGTGATATGATGTTTTGCTGTCCTGAGAAACAGCTTTGTGATATGATGTTTTGCTGTCCTGAGAAACAGCTTTGTGATATGATGTTTTGCTGTCCTGAGACATAGTGTTCATGTTTTGCTGTCTTGAGACACAGCTTTGTGATATGATGTTTTGCTGTCCTGAGACTAAGTGTTTGTGATATAACGCTTTGCTGTCCTGAGACACAGCTTTTGTGATATGATGTTTTGCTGTCTCGAGACATAGTTTTTGTGATATGACGTTTCGCTGTCCTGAGACATAGTTTATTGTGATATGTCATTTCATTCCTGAGACATACTGTAGCATACTGAACCCAGAGCTGCCTTTATAAGTACCTGGGCTGTGAGATCCAAGATGGCTGATTCTGCAATGATGATGTCATTGGCCGTTATGGTCACATGATCTGCTTCAAGGATGCCACCACTCTCTAGATGGATTGTTGAGCCGACTAAATTCAATCCTTGTCTGTCGCCCTCTATCACCAGTCTCCCTCCGCCACGGATGTTTATGTTATCAAATGAAATTGTGTCGACAAGTTCTTCCGTGAGATTTGAGTAAGGTCTGAAGAATGATATACAAGTAATAAAAGAATGTCCATAATTTCCAAGGCGATTTTGAAATTGACAAAGAAAAAAAGGAAAACAAACGAAGAAAAAGGGAATTATAGCCTACAAAGAGTTCATATCAACTGATATTCTTAATTGAAGACGAGAATTATCATAATTTCAATAAAGAAATAAGAAGAAAAAAACAAGTGTAAGTTGCTCACCTCAAGTACACCACTCCACCTGTCCCGATTGTTAAGTTTCTCATTCCTTCCACCTTGCTGTCGAGTTCAAGGGTCATATCGTAGACTTCTATGTTTGGGGGAAGGGTAAGCAATGCCCTGGGGTAGAGGTGAATGCTCCAGGCAAGACGAGGACTTTTGGGGGGTAGATCAATTTCCAAATCCTAAAAATGACCAAAAAAAAGAAAAATTCAATCTGATCCAAAATGATTCACTCAAGAGAGAAAAGAAAAAAAACTTAAAACTGAAGCAAAAATCAATCATAACTTATGAACTGTGATATGGGTATAGATATTTCCCATTGTAAAATGAGTCATTTGTTTATATCAAAGAGGGGAAAGATTATTGTTCCCTAATAGATAAATGCTGAAGTCATTAAACTGAAAAAAATTACAAGCCCAAATGTTGGAATCTTACAACAGGTTGGTAGACACTCTCTTCACGATTTGGGTTTTAAACTAAGCTTTAAAGTTGTTCTAGACTTACAACTTGACCTTTCTCTATATATATATATGTCATCAAAAAAAAATATAATCTAATGATTGGAAGAACCTGATAGATTCACTATCAAAGTATTATTTAAATTGTGACTGAATTAGGTATATCCTTTAAGATACTAATAACAGAACTTGTACCTGATGAGGACCAACATGAAATGTCCCAGTTTGATCTCCTTTGCTGTGTTTGACGTCCAAAGTGGCCGAGTCTGAATCGCTCTCAAGAACCACAGCCAGATGACTGCCCCCACTCAGAGAAAGAACTTCAAACTGAAATTCTCGGCCATCTACCTCTGGTAAGATCCAAGCCACACCACTAGAGTGACTACCAGGAATGCCTGGTAAGTAATTCACAATGGTGTCGACAGTGGGATTTTGGGCATTATTGTTATCTACTGACAGAGACACAGTGTCGTTGCCAGTGTCATGCCATACCATAGTACCAGGACCTCCTGCCTCATACAAACTGTTCCCACCATGACAAGAAACTTCCCCTGCAAAGGTCTTCTGACCGTAATGAAGGGCTACGCGACCAGCCCCACCGCCACCACCAGGATAGCTTGTTTGTTGCGTAGATGCTGCTCCGCCATTGGCCGAGAGCTTTCCATGGCCTCTAAATACATCTGCAGATAACAGAATTGATCCCCCACTACCGCCACCAATTGAAGCATGTGAAGGAGAAGTACCGTCGACCAGGAGAGCACCGTTTATTTCGATAGCTGGTGCTGACATGGCTACGATGCCGCCACCTTTACCAACAGGAAGGGAATGGTCATCATCATCTCTACCACCAGGGCTGCCAAACTCCTCCGGTGTAAATATTGATCCTCTGGGAGGAGCAGGGATGGATTGTCCTTTCCCCCTGCCACCAGTTCCTCCCAAGCTGCCACCAGAAGCACCTACATTCAAAAGAAACCCTTTCTTTGTTTGGATTTATGACAAGTAGGATTGATTACATATAGGATGAAGGTCAACGCTTGATAACTCCTTGGAAAGAAAGTGTCCTTGAATTACTCTCTTCATGCAAAATTAAAAAACAACCATGTTTGTACTCCAATGTAATCTATTCTCTTTGTAACTATCAAACTTTGAGGCAAGAAATTGAAAATGAAAAACTTCCTCAGTCTCTAAGTGTAGATTGGGATGAACTAAAAAAAAATTCTAACCCAACCAAGTAAATTACAACATCATCAAGATAAAAAGAAGCACATTCTTAGCATGGTTATTTCAAGTGTTACTGCTGACACGATGATTACTCTGTTCTTAATTTCTCACCATATCGGCTGCTGACACCGCTTAACATTCCTCCAGCTGGTATGGGGCTTCTCCCTGAAGCATCGATGAAGGCAGCTGTGTCAATTTCAATCTCCTTTCCAGCAGATACTTCCAACCAATTGGTCTACAATAAAGATATATATATAAAAACATAAAAAAAATGCAAATATTCAGGAGGAAGTGTCAATTTCAATTTCCTTACCAGTGAATACTTTTGACCAATTGGTCAGCACAAGAAAAAAAAATGAATATTCAGGAGGATGTATCAACTTCAATCTCAATACCAGCAGACAATTCTAACCAATTGGGCTACAATAGCCAAACAAAAACAATGAATATTCAACAGCTAGTTCATTACAGACAAGATGTTTTCAAAACAGAGTATCACATATAAGAAAGTGAAAGCAAGAATGTTAACATAGTAAAAGTGACTCTTTACGAAACAAAAGTTTCATAGATGTAATTAACTTTGAGAGAAGAAACCCCAAACCCTTTCACCGAAACAAAGAGTTTCAAATAAACCTGTCACTGGTCACAAAATAATATGATATCAATTTCTCATGCACAATAGTCCATGACAAAAGCAAGCCATATTTATAGTATGGGTTTTATGGAAAAAAAATTCCAAAAACAAAACTTTTGATGCAAAGTATTCTTGGACCAAAAACAACCAATCATCTGTCGATCACACAGTCCTTAATGATCTACTTATCAAAGAGAAAATGATATTTTGTTCATGTAAGGATATTTTTGAACTTAATATATTTGAAACTTACATCAATAGTTCCACCAGGATGCATCTTTAGGGAGTCGTTCAGTTTTAGGGAGAGTGATGGCAACGTCACCATGGTGATGGGTGGATTATGTATCACGTCTGACGAGTAGATGGACTGAAAATATCCGTCTGTTAGAATGTCGAGATTATTCAGTTCAAATGTGGACTGACCAGCACCCTTAGTTTGCCCCTTGTTATGCAGAAATGAAAGAAAAGACAAAAAAACCACACACAAATATTTTAGAATGACAGTCTTTGAAGATGCAAATACCACTAAACAGAACATGACACTGACCTAAACAAATCAAATGACACAGAGAATCATTGACAAAAGTCAGGATGCTAGACATTGAATTGATGGAAGGTACATCATCAAAAGTAGGATGCTGAAAGGGGGTTGCAACTTCATGAAGCTAAGCTAATCTCTCGTGTTCCACATATTCACCAAGTAGACAACAATGCAGGTCTGCAGAGACAATCTCTAATTTGATCAGGGATAAGCCTGGTGTAAAAAAAAATCACAGAACTTTGCAAAAATTGCGGTATAGGCTCCAGTTTACGTGTTAGGATAATAGTTTTTGTCCCGAGGTAGAGAAGAAATCACGGATATTCCGCCAATTCGAGGAAATACTCATGCCTGTTTGATATTGATTCATCCAAGCTGAGCAGGATCTCCACACCTGCAGCAGCATTTCCTATTGACATGGTGACTTACTTGCCATTGGTCAAAATCGTCTGCATTTGACTTTTAAGTGAACACCTAAACACTTTGCAACTCATTACCACAATTTTCAAGTTTTATATTATGAGGTATTATCATGGTCCAGAAGATGCATCAGAGTTCATGACAATAACTGTGCCTGCTCAGATTCTTATATGCAAAGTAGTAGACTAGGCTAGGCTAAGGGACAATTTTCCAATGCTAATACCACTCTATACTGTCCTCCCATATCATGCTTCAAAGCACTCGTACTGACAGTATGAACAGTTCCTAAACCTTTATTTAAGACTAATGCTAATACCACTCCATACTGGCCTCCCATATCGTGCTTCAAAGCGCTCATACTGACAGTATGAACAGTTCCTATACCTTTATATGCTTGAAACAGGATAATCATACAAACTGTCAGTACAAGAGCTTTGAAGCGTGACATAAAATTAATGAATAGGAAAGATTGTCCCAGCTGGTTGGGCTAGAATATGTACAATTTTTTACGATGACAGGGAAGTACGCTTCATGTTAGTAATTGCTTTAGAAAGCGACTGTTTGAAAGTCTAGACTTCTTGGGAATTACCAAAAAAAGTGGTATGACATTAATGCAATGAACAAATGATAACTGTTTTTAGTTTAAGTGTGTATTTGTGTAGATTGATTACAGTTTGCTTCATATAGGAGTTGTTAGCTCAGTGGTTAACGCTGGTGCCTTCCAATCATAAGGTCCCCAGTTCGAGTCACTCCAAGATTAATGTATGTCGTCCAGTTACAGGGTTGTTGAAATTTGACAATTCATAATCATGGACGTTAAATATGAATGTAAGAGACTGACCTCGGTCAGCTTGCGGCTTTGATAAGCCAATGAGGCTTCTTCGTGAGGTTCCTGCTTGCAGGAGGAACTAAAATACATACATACATATACAACCAACTGCTTGTTTAATTTACCTCTTCTCCTACGATGAAGTTGATGTTGCTTCCAATTGTCAGATCCTCGACTCCACTGATCACGCCGTCGATAAATACATCGTTATGATAGAGCTTGTCCAGGTAGACCACTGCAAATGGAATACAAAATAAAAAATGAAACAAGTAGTACAAGAAATAGCCGGGAATGAGAGCGTGGTGGCCAATAGGCTAAGGCGTCAGACTCGTGATCCATGGATTGCTGGTTTGATTCCTGCCTAGTTCATTACGTTGTGTCCTTGGGCAAGATGCTTTATCTCACTTGCCTCTCTCCACCCAGGGGTTAAATGGGTACCTGTGAGGTAACTTGTCATTGGGCGCAGTATATAACTGCTGTCGACTGGAGGGATTGTCTCTGGGACAGGTTATCATTGACCAGGGGTAATATAACGTCTGTAAGCGCTGTGATATGGCTTACCATGAATAGCGTAGCAAAATGCCTAATATTATTATTATTATTATGCAATAGCGAAATAGTTATCTCAGCACGTAGGACAAAATATACCGTTATCCGTTGAATTCGGGCAAGGGTGGCCACTACAGGTACCACACCATGATAAAGAACCATGCACATAAGGACGGAAGCTAGGTTTAACAGTAAACAGAACTTCTGAAATGACTATAGTTTCATGTTGGCAGTTTCCATCATTAATTTTATGCTTGGATGTTCACAAGTGTGAAATAATTCGGTGATGATGTATTAGCTGTCTACTCACCATCTGGCAATGACAAGTCAGAACCACTATACGATCTAAACCCTGTTTGAAATGGACCGTGAGAATCTTGGATTCCAAGAGGAGTTCCAGCCGTGACATGGAGCATCCCACTTCTGTCACCATGGATGATCCCGATGCTGACGTTTGTTCCTTCCGATGCTGGTTTGAACAACAGATGAGATTTCTCCTGAATGGTTACTTTCTCAAAGTGATACTGGGCCTCTGATCCAAGCAATGCCACAGTTCTTCCACTGTCTAGGCCATTTGTGGGTATAAATTCTCTGATGGGTTCACCATTTCTGTTGCTGACAATAAGCTCCCTTTGAGTACCGTTGGCGGTGACATCAGATACGTAGATCGTTCCCGCACCGCCGTATTCCAGATATCCTATGCCACCGTATGCCACCTGACTGCCTCTGAATGAATACTGTTGATTGGAATGCAACGCGATTCTGCCACCGGCTCCTCCTCCACCAACCCTCTGAAGTACAAGATAAAAAAAGCTCACAAACATTTGTTTCATATCTGGTACATTTGATGAAACTTACAGTTAAAAATTGTTTCAGATTTTTGTTCCAACATTTCTCAGAACTTTTAAAACATTTAACAAATGTCAGTGCTGGATATGTTACACACAGATGTCTGGCCCACATACAATAATTCTTAAAGAAGCCCTGACCATTATCATAAGATCAGCATTGTTACGATCGCAGGATTCTGCGTTCGGGACGCAATGTTTTGGCCAGGGACGCAAAATCTTCAAATTGCTTGCGTCCCGCGGACGCAAACTTTTTTTTGAGAAACAAACTCCAAGTATACACACTCACAACTAGGTCAACGGAAAACATAACAAAACTGTCAAAACACATTTGGAATGAACATTATTTCTTTTCAAAAGACCACAACTTCTTCTTAAAAGAAGCAAAATTTCTCCTACTCCAACAGATCATTGAATTTGTTTGAAAATAAATATATCATAACAATCAACCGCAAGGTACAGGGTTAACAACACCCCATTACGGAGATTTTCATGCTAAAAATAGACAATGATGCTTTTCCAAAATTCCCGTGATTTGATTGGTTATAAGTCCCCATCCATTGTCTGTGAAAATTCTGGCACCTGTAGTGCTCAGTGAACACGGAGTATGTTGTTTAACAACAATTACTTGCAACTTACTTTCCCCTGTGTAGAGATAGTGAAGTTTTTTGCGGTATAGGCTATCATGTGTATACACTCCAATATCATAACGTTAGGCCTTGTCACATACAGTACGCATACCTTTTGACAACGAAGAGGCTTCGTAATATTTGAATCATTGTTTTGATCAGAAAATGTTAATGAGTGGAGACAATCTATGAATTTTGTGGGAAGCTAACATCTCTGATCCTGAACAGGATATTTCAGCTCACAGTATGTTTCTTCTCTCTGTATTAATAGTTGCTAATGTAAAATGTGCATTCTTACCATCAGTAGTTTCTGTTGCAAAAAATTTTCGCGGCCCAATTAACCACGTGCTTCAGTAAATGTTATTTTGGCGCAACATTCGTGTGTAAACTACTGTACTTTAGAACATTGAACTGATTTTTTTAAATCTACATTGCGTAAAAAACTATTCACATAGACCTACTGTAATTTTCGTATAGATTATTGCTTGCAAAGAGCCAGGATATGTTGGATATGATTTTAAGGATTTGCGCATGTGTAGTTGAAAATGAAGCTCGAACAGGCATGTACATGCAGTAGTACAGTGAACTGGAATTTACCGAGAGATATGCACACTGTAGGTACTGGGATTTTTGAAGAGTTGTTTGTTGGAATCGCTGCAAGGTCAAAGCACGGATCTACTACGGAGTTGGCGAGTAGGGAAGTAGAAGGACGGATGAAGGAGGGGGGACTGGGGTTAAAAATGGGTTGAAACGGCAGGGTGGTCGAAAGGAGGGGCGCCCCGGCCGCCCTGAAAAACAGCGAAGTTAAGGCACTGAGCATTTCTGCCCTATATTGTGTATAACATTCACAAAGTATAGGCTGTGATACTACACTAGTATTAGTAACAGTAGGTCATACAATAAACGTAATTGGTTTTCGATTGGGACGCAAGCTTTTTTACGGGACGCAAACTTTTTCGGGGGCTTGCGTCCCTGGGACGCAAACTTTTTTTCACTAATAACATTACTGAAGATTGAGGTAAGTTTGATGATGGAGTCACATATGCAATTGACTGAGCCTAACCTTTATCCTAACAAAGAGGTAAGAACGATGATGGACTCACATAAGTGCTTGATTCAGTCTAATCTTTATCCTAACAAAGAGGTAAGTATGACTGAATCACTGAAACCACAGTTGTCCAAGCCTAAGCTTTTATGCAATCGACAAGATATGATGCTTTACTCAAATACAAGCTGATTGCGACAATTAATCATATATACCAACCATATTTCCTACAAAATATGATTTTCCAACAAGCATGTAAACTTTACATGAACAAGTCTGGCAAGATGAAATTAACTTTTTTTATTTATACTCTGTATCCTAAAAACAACAAACAGAAGAATTTGAGAATTTGTCCATGCAGACCACTGGATCAAAGCTAACCACTTCCCTAGCAACAACAAACATATAGTTTACTCACATAGACACTGCTGGATCTCTCCCTACTACAGTATCGACCGACCGATTGGTCTCGGAAGCCGTTTGGCTTTCGGTTACTTGAATGGTCGCAGCTGTCGACGCAATTGTAATCCTGCCACCACTTATAATTGCGACATCGTCGACATCTTCGGTACTCGTCACACCAATCGCAGTCAGGTACGCAACCTCCAAAACCGCCATTTGCTGAAAGATGTCCTCGGCCTGTGGGAAAGGAATCCAAACATTACTTTGTGAGAAGCAGTGGCTGAGCTAGGGGTATTGGTCAGGGGGGCTAGAATGGTCTGTAGGGGCACTTTCGACACTATCTAAGCGGAGCGCCACCACAGGTTGAAACGGAGCGTGCAGAATTTTTTGAGTAAAGATACTCCCTATAGATCGCCGGAAATGATCCTTTCCAACACACTGATCATGGAGCTGCATATAACGTACACTGCATGCCGACTTAAAGTTTGGTGTTTATTACTATTTCAGCCACTGCGCATGGCGTATCGTCTAAAAATAGATCAAAAACCCCGTACAGTTCTTGGAAATAGTTTCGTACAACGGAAG
The DNA here is from genome assembly GCA_020650975.1 of Apostichopus californicus. Lineage (NCBI taxonomy): Eukaryota > Metazoa > Echinodermata > Holothuroidea > Aspidochirotida > Stichopodidae > Apostichopus > Apostichopus californicus. Next base: position 44,576 of record JAIPMN010007231.1, read on the forward strand.
TGCCAATAAATTAAAGACCGTTGCAAGAGCATTTTGTCAGGAAATTGAAAATTACACCAACAAAATGTGACAAATGTCAATAGGTAGATGAGAGCGCAATAAAAAAGTCAAAAATCGCGAATAAGTAAAATGTGGTAAAAAGCTTAAAAGGGCGCCAGCAGTCCATTTGAGTCCATCCGGGGGGCATCTGCCCCCTCCCCCCCTGACTGTATGGACCCTCTGCCACTGGTGAGAAGAGTAGGCTCCATCAACATAGGAACAAACATCCAGTGTTAATCGTGTTAATATATTTGCATTATGTAAATGAGCTTCTGACTGCCAAAGCAAAGACTCGAATCTATAATCTGTATGCTAGTTATGTATAGAAAAAGAACAAAGACATTAATTGTGTTTCATTAACTTTTAATAATTAATTAATTACTTTGCCTTATATTAATGATATAAATATTAATTACATTAGGAATGACATAGCCACAGAAAAATTATAGCACAAAGCACATCAAGGAAATTTAAACAATGGCTGGTATGACATCAGTTCCTTTTGAGAGGTATTTTATAGTTGAATTTAATACAATGCTATCTGTAACAACATCAATGTTGAAATGATAGAGAAATTTAATGGTCACTGGATGTGTCTCCCAGTCTTGTTAATGCTTACTCTCTAAGAAACTTTAACTAGTTTCCTATCTCTCAATTCTTAGTTTGAACCATACTCAATAACCTGGTCGAGGACTAGGTTAACAGAGAAGATATGTTACAGAGTTTATAATACAAAACTACCAATAACAACACAAATTTTGAAAAGGAAAGGAATTTTACAGTTTTATAGTGTTAAATATTGCTGTCTAAGACTCAGTTCTCGATTTGTCAGGTTACCAAGAAGCAGTAGAGAAGATTTTGTGGAATTATGAAATGCTAATGAAATATGAAATGCTAAGCCACCCAATGTGCAAGTTGTAATCCATTGGCCCTTGAGGGATTCTCCCACATATGTGGTCGCTTAAGCGTCGTAAAAATAAATGCCGATTATTATTATTATTAATGTCATTTTTGTTTTCAATTTTGCCAAAAAAAACGTCAACCAGGATGCAGACAGGTTATCAAAGAAGATGATTCCTACTGACGAAGCTGGTAAAATAATCAAGATAACCATGGCAACTGTGATACCATTTGATCAACAAACTGACCCAAGAATAGTTAATTAATGGATGCATTTTTACTCAAGAGTTACCTGCGATGATGTTTGCTTGTATCCAGATACTCCCACCGCTGCCACCACCTGCAATAGCTACACTGGTGTCATCACCATCAGCTATAATCTCACCATCAAGCAAGGCATACTGGGATGCTATCAAATGAACGATACCACCACCAGAGCACTGGAATCAGGAGGAAAAGTTTGACATGTTTAATGGGTATGACCTTAGGTTTGAGAAAATCTAAGTAACTCAAAAAGAAATTTCAGAATAAATAATGTTTGTTAGTTTCTGTGAAATGAAAAATATCAGTTATAAAGTATATACATAACAAGATCATAACACAATTAAGGTGTTACTAATGGCCGTAGTGCTGACATACATAAATAACATGAAACACACATTCCAAGTTAAGAATGTGCTATTCAAGTGACTAATCTCTTTGAGACTGTTGAAATTACCCTTTTCTTAAAGTATTTGTTATAAAAGACAAATAACTTCTACCATCTGAGCAATGATATATATATACTGAATAAATCAATCCAGTCTATGTATGTCCTCAGTGCTTCTGTATCACAAAATACTTTTGAGGTTTTAAAACCGCCATTAGGTATTAGAATAGATTTAAGAGGTTTAGAACGGACTTAATTCAGTAAAGGCATTGGATAGGACATCACTGCTCATAGAACAGAACTGCAACAGCATACATAGTACAAGAGAGTGTAAGCAGTTTGCAAGCAGATTGGAAACATAAATTTTAACTTGAATGATATCTGTTTCATTCTAAGCAAACCTTTTGACTACTCTGGCTGCTGCCACCACTTCCAATAGACTCTGGACAAAGAGTATCTCCATAAGCTGGTGACGAATAGGACACACCCCCTCCTTGGCCCGCCAAGCCCCCATGAGATGCACCGGATCCACCATTGCTATGTGCTTTTCCAGCTCCTTGGCCGGTACCACGACTCCAACCTCTTCCCGATACCTCGATGACACCATCATGATCAATTTCAATATTCTTACCTGTTGCGATTAGAAAACGATAAACAATTTAGTGTAGCAACTAAACATGAATATCTCTTGTCATTGCATTTTGTTTGCAAAGAATAACTCTAATTGGTTTCTCTTGTATACGAAACATTAGCTGACATGTTTACTTTTAATGTACTACTTAAGAATCTGTCTGTGATATATTATAATCAACCATATTGAATATACAACTCTGAAAATGTGAAAAATGGCAGAAAAATGGCAAAAAAAAATCAACAGATAGGTTTTATCACAGGTTAAGTCATTTGGTACATTAGTAGAACAGAATTCCTCCCCCACCCAAAAAAAAAAAAAAAAATGGTGATCTGTTACTTGTGGCTTGACAATATTAAAACAGATTGAAACTTGATGAGGTAAATGACCTAATTATATCATAACTACTTACTGTCAACAAAGAGGTTATTGGCTTCCAGTCGGCCGCCTCCTTTTATGACAAACTGATCTACCAAGATGTCAAGTTTTTCAACATTCTCCGTCACACCAGTGTATGAAACAAGTCCAGCTCCAAACACGGTGAGGCTTTCTAGTTCTATATGGCTACGGTTATAGTTGTTTATCTTCCCATCCGGTCTAATAATAAGCTCCGCACCCTTATGAATATCCAGATTCTGGACACCAGCTACTCTGCCTCCTTTCAGCTCCATGGTTACATCTTGACTGATTGTATGGAGAGGAAGGTATACCTCTCCCTCCTGAAGCCAAAAAACACCCCAAAACCAAATAGTATTTCTCACATTTTGACAAAATATGGTGATCCCACCTTTAATCGGACCAACAAGAGTTTTGCAAGAATGCTTTAATTTCTTTAATATATTTCATATGTAATATTATTGGACTATTTTTACTCAAAGAGCCAAATCTTAATTAGACCTTATAGTATTGTTTAAAACGTTGTAACTGTTTATGATTGCCTTTGATATCTGCCATTAGAGTGAATACTGCTCTTGTTATCGACACCTGTGATATTATTATAATCATTCTCATTTTTCTGGTTTCTGTTTTATTACCTGTTACACGGTCAGACTAAACAGCACATACTCCTCTACTGCACCTGCCCGTAAGTGGGGCTACTTATAAGGGAACGACTTACCTTCTGGACAAATTACTTATGCATTTTCCCGCGCCATCTGGCTCAATTCACAAAAAAAACTACGACCAACTATACCGTAGCCTGCCAAGGGCAGCCGGTCTAGCCAGCTCTGTCTGGCCAGATCCGGTGCCTTGGTCTGGTCATTCTTTGACACTTAATGTTACTCCATAATGTTTGCCATACCTGGTAAACAGTCAAACTAAACGGCAGGTATTTGGAGTGGTCTGGATCTATATTCAGGGTGTCCTGTTCACCGACATGCATGGTACCAGTGTTGTCACCAGCGATCCTCTTAACGTTAAGCACTCGCAGTGATAACTCAGCTACCGGGTAATGGGCATCACTCACAGCTTCTAACTCCACGTGGGCAAAGTGACCGATATCTAGAACGTCGATGTCATGGTCGGGGTCAAATGTCGACGGAAGGGTGACCAATGTTCTCCTAGTCTGTAGATATCGAGAGACGAATAAAGACAAGTTTGCAACACCTGAGTACTTCACAGACTGAATAGCTAGGTGATGTTAAAACAGCATGTTAGCAAAATGTTTATTATTATTATCAAAGGAAAGAAGAATTATCACAGGATAGAATAAAAGTATCTAAATTTAGCACGGTTTGGTGTCATGTCTTTTGAACTTTTCGTCTGTTGTACTTTCCTTTCCCTGTTGTACATTTGTTTACTTTTGTAGAAGGTAAACAGTTATCTTTTAGATATTGAATGAATACAAATGAATTAGTAGATGTCTATAGGGAGTAAGGAGTAATAATAATAATAAAAGCAAATTTATATAGCACCAATATCCAGAGGAAAACCAATGCTCAGTGGCGCTAGTGCTCAGGGAAGGCAGTCAAAAATAGATAAGTTTTGAGTCTGTTTTTGAAAATGTTAACGTTGGGTGCTGACTTGATGTGCAGTGGAAGTGAGTTCCAAAGAGTAGGAGCGGCATTAGAAAACGATCGTTGACCAAATGACTTGAGCTTCCACTTAGGTACATGGAGCAGTAGCTTATTTGAGGATCCGAGAGAGCGGGTGGTGGTCTTCCGACTGATCATGCTACTCATGTATTCTGGTGCTACCATTAGTTTAACATTTGGTGTTAATTGACATCTCTCTTCTCATTCTGCTCAGGATCTTTTGCAGACCGTGTTAGAGGTTTATCACTTCAACAGCAAGCAATGTAAAATAAACATAACCTGAACTTAAATCCTCTGTTTCCTGTATTACATCATAACAGCAGTAAATAAGCTCTCTGACGTGATCCTCTTACAACCAACGTTAGATTCAAAGTGCTGACAATGTCATCAAACGTCATCTGAAAGAATTTCTAGTCTTTCTGTGATTCAAACTTCTGAGCATAAATGTCTACAACCAACTACAACCATTGTGTTATCCTTCAACATTGTAGTGAGGTATTCAATATCATCTAAACATTTGACCTTCGCAAATTAGCATTTCAAAACAATTAGGTTGTTATTCATCAACATCATATCGCTTCCTAACAGTTATACATATCACCTGAAGTTATCTTTTAACATTCAAGGAATCTTATGTTAACGTTACAGGGATATAATAATTTTAACCAACTTGGACGAATTTTCGTTGAGGTGTCAAGCTTTTTACTAACTCCCAAATGTCAACTGGAGTCCTAGAGAAAAAGTTAATTAATACCACAAAATACATTTATCCGACATTCTTCATTTAAAATAAATGAATACCTCCATCATGAGAGCGTAGTGGCCAATTGGCTAAGGCGTCGGACTCGTGATCCAAGGATTGCTGGTTCGATTCCTGCCTAGTTCATTACGTTGTGTCCTTGGGCAAGATGCTTTATCTCACTTGCCTCACTCCACCCAGGGGTTAAATGGGTACCTGTGAGGTAACTTGTCATTGGGCGCAGTATATAACTGCAGCCGTCTGGAGGGATTGTCTCTGGGACAGGTTATCATTGACCAGGGATAATATTACGTCTGTAAAGTGCTTTGAGCCTATCGCTGGTATAAAGCGCTATATAAAAAACAAATATTATCATGATGAAGATATGATATAAATTACCTGTTCCTCTGCTCTCTTAAAGTTATTGTAAATCTTGATAGTTTTATGCTCCTCCTCCTCTCCTGTCTGTTTCATGTAAACGGTCCCCGCTGCACCATGTTCGTAGAGGGATCCTTCGCCGCCCTGAGAATCCAGAATACCGTGGTAGAGATTCTCCTCATGGAACACAGATAATCGTCCTCCTCCTCCACCCGAGGAACCTCGTCCACCGTTGGTCTGCGAGACAATTGACAGGACAATAGCATTGGCGGAGCTAGGGGTATTGGTCGGGGGGGGGGGGCGAGAATGGTCTGAAGGGGCGCTTTCAACACTATCTAAGCGGAGCGCCACCACAGGTTGGCACGGAGCGTACAGATGTTTTTTGAGTAAAGATACTCCCTAGATCGCCGGAAATGACCCTTTCCGGGCCTTGCTTATTTGCAGATAATGTGACAAATGTCAATAGGTAGATGAGAGCGCAATAAAAAAGTCAATAATCGCGAATAAGTAAAAAGTGGTAAAAAGCTGAAAAGGGCGTCAGCAGTTCATTTGAGTCCGTCAGGGTGGCATCCGCCCCCCCCCTGACTGTATGGACGCTCCGCCACTGACAAATAGGAAATATATTTACAGTCTCATACGATGCTTCCATTCTTCATTCTTACATTTCAAGGAAAATCTCATGAAATTGTCTGCATGTCTATCGTAGGATGTAGAATGAATCAGAAACCTGTAGTTCATCTTTTAATTGTTTCATTAAGCTTTATTAAAGTCCGCAATTTATTTGGTTGCAAATCGTCCATATCTGAGAGTACGACATGTCAAACAAACAATTCTTACTGAAATGCTGCCACCACCATAGAGCAAACCGGTCTCAATCCAGATGCTACCGCCACTTCCGCCACCGCCCGTCGAACTAGATGTGCCGTCACCATCACTCTCTATACCACCCTCTACTTCCAGCCTGTCCGTGAACAGCCGCAACATCCCTCCACCGGTGCCACCACTGCTCCCGCCCCCGCTACCAAACTCCATCGGATGAGTCACAGATCCATAAGCAGGTGGCGATTCGTGACTGGCAGATCTGCAGCCGCCTTCACCGCCATGGGTGCCACCACTTCCATAACCACCTGATGTAATGCCTCCACCAGGACCCTCTGAAACCAAGCAGGAAGATTATCTATATATATTAGGTCCATAACCACCTGATGTTATGCCTCCACCAGGACCCTCTGAAATTTCTCACTAATTCACAAGACTTGAATGTGTTTCAATGGTGGTAAACATATTAAATAACTTGACGAATACATAAGACTCTGTAACCCATAACATTTAAGGTTATGATTAATTGTCTCTTTTGGCAAATTTTTGATTTAATTCAGTAATTTTATCTTACCTAGTGCAAGTGATGTCGGCCAGAATTTACCAAATAATTATCCATGTTAAGGAATCCGTCATTTAATGATTCTGTATGATACCACAAAGTTCAATGCAGACTTAAACTTTCATGAATATGCAAATCATTTTGTACAGTCTTTTGAATATACATTTCCTGATCTCACCGTTCGCTGCGTAACCTTGTCCAGTCACAGTGATGAGACCTTTCTTGTCAACGATGACTTCACCTGCATCGATATGCAAATTAGATGATGTCAGTAGTCCTCCACCGAAAACCTTCAAAAGATGTGGAAATTTGTAAAATTTAGAACTTTTGCATTTCATATCAACAGGTGGTATGTTATTAAACGATCTCTTTAAACATGATCAAACCCCCTTCCGAGTACTAGTAACGTGTGTGTACATGTGTGCTCTGCGAAAAGCTCCCCAACAGCCAGTAGAATATTTTCTCTTTTCAGCACATGCAGTTCAGCCAACCTGACATAACGACATGATAGTAAATGAGTAAACACCTCCTCATGTTATTGTCTTTACTATCACCTATCACCTCCTTGGATAAAACACTGCATAACACATTGTCATCCTCATGTTGTGAGAGTCTACAATAAATGCCTCCATTTAACAGAATAAATTTTTCCATTAATCTACGTGGATTAATCCCAAGGGGCAGGGATTAGCTCTGATCCCTATTTCATACCTGAAGATTGGTTCCTTGTATGAGTCTTGTTCCTGTTCCATGATGAGTGTAGAATGTGCCCAGGTTGCGGACCACGATGGAATGGAAGTAAAAATCGGGAGTGCTCTTGCCTTCAGTGTCTACCATCTCATGCATATTCAACGTCCCTGCGATTTAAAATTCATCAAATGTTGAATGAAGGGGGAATCAAAATAAATTAACAAACTACTAATTTTAAGAACTTAAAAAATTCATTTTAAAATTAAATTTTTGAAACGGTAAGTTAGAAATTAATCCAACATGATCATAAAAGATGAATTTGACCTGTTCTAATTTCCTTACCTTGAGTAATTGTCATATTCCACACATTAGTCAGGACTCCTTCCACATTGAACGTGATCTTCTTGATGTCCAGTTCTCCATAGAGGGATGACCGTCCGCCTCTGTAGATGTCAACGTTGAGAGGGAAGTGAGCTTTGGAGACGTACAGAGTCTGGTTGAAGCCCACCATCATACGGGCCGTGTAGTCACCAGTGATGGTACCTAGTCTGATATCGAGCTCATCCCTCGGCTGGGAGGGTCGAACAAACCCAATCTCTGCTCCACCGTAAACGTGAAGCTCATCGATGATGATGTGATCTTCGTAGTAATGACTCGGCGTGTTCCTCTCCCGGACAATCGGCGCAACCTCTGAAGGCTCCAGCCAGGTCATGGAGCCGACGTTATTAACGTCTTCGTAGTAATCCGTTAGGTTTCGAAGGGCGACTCTTGGCATTCGTCCTCGGCTGTTCATATAGAGGGTGCGATTAGTGAGGGGGCTCGTCACGTTCGATTCATGGTGAATCCTCCCCTCTGGACTGGTGGCATCCAGTAACTGGGTACCGTTAATAGCTTGTAACTGGTGAAGGTAAACTGTTCCCGAACCTCCAGGCTCATAGGAGGACAGCCCTCCAGCGGTAAAGAAATCACCTAACAAAAGTGAGGGAAATTAATAAGAAATGGCACAAAAACTACGACCAAAAGAAGAATCCGAATCTTGGGACAACCAAATTAGAAAGTAACAACTTTAGAAATGTAGGCAATTGTTCTATACAATCAAAATAGAATGCAAATCTACCCTTTGTATCTGCTGTGTGTCAAATTCTGTTCATTATTTTATTTGCATGGAATGTTAGTTTACCATTTTGCAAGTCTCGCTGTCCTAGCTGTCTGAAAAATCATATCAGGGCCCTGGAGTGGCACAACACATATCAGGGCCCTGGAGTGGCACAACACATATCAGGGCCCTAGAGTGGCACAACACATATCAGGGCACAACACAATCCAATTCACTATCATCAAGCTCCCGAAGTATTGGGTATAAATAATTACTTCAATTATTCTCAATCAGAAGAGAGGAGTTTTTCTCTGAGGAGATGGCAATCCATCCAGTCTAAATTAAATCTGAACAATATGAGCATAGACCTTCCCTAGTTTTCATCAAGGATAGAAAGTGACACAAAAATGAGCCGATCATGAGTTGCGATTGGTACTGGCAGTGGGTATTAAATGAGAATAACTTTTAAGTGGATTTGATCTACTTTGCATGATAACTTGACCTTTGATTTTTTACATCTGCCTTAGTCATCTACTATAGTCACAGGTTACCTGTGATGGTCGGCACATAACATATGAACCTTGACTGAAGAAAAGTCTAATATAAGGTTGTAATAAGCATCTGTTCAGTACCGTACAGTACTGTACTGGATGAATGATGAAGAATCCCACTGCTGTCACCATCACATATTTCAGATTTGGTCTATGAATACTGCTGCAAGTACCTTTCATTGAGATAACAGGGATGGTAAAATCCTTTCTGGTTTGACGCAGAATATCATTAACTCACCTGAGTAGTGGTTGTACGTGTAGTAAATGGCAGCAAAGCCTCCAGCCCCACCGCCGCCACCACCATCCCCACTACCACCACCAATGTCCAATGTACCGTCACCGTCAAAGTATTCCGCTTGAATCCAGATACTCCCACCGCTGCCACCTCCAGAGTTGGGGCTTCTACTGAAGCCGCCTTTACATGGTAGAGATACAAAAAATATTGTTTGGAAGACGTTTACAAAGATATCTTACACATTATGTCTGTAAGAAAAAGATCAAATTTTCAATATGTCACTACTTTAATGGCTAAAATACATCTTGGATCTGTATGAATAAATCTCCACTTATTATTTAGGGTGTCAAATCTGTCCAGTTTCTAACCTGAGTGTTGGGAAATTTAATACAGTATTTGGGGAATGTATTGCCAAAAAGGAACATTGTTCACATGTCTAGGTTAATATGGAGAGTTAAATAATGATAACATACCAGTTGCCTCTATAGTACCATCTAGTGCCAAAGTATCAAAGGTCTCTACAAACAGCATTCCACCACCAGCTCCACCCATGTGTGGAAAGACTGAATGACCACCAGATGACCCTGGGTCAGTAGGCATTGCAAAGTTCCCGTAGGAGGTTCCTACTGTATTCTGAGATGATCCCTGCCCACCGTTGCCACCATGTCCCGCACCGGATGAACCTGAGGTACTACCGACACCATAGCCAAGATCTAAAACAAAGAGGACGGTCGAATTAATATATTAAGAATCAGATGAATATCAAATTCATTTCTAATGTGGTTGTTACTATCAATTTGGTTATCTTAAAAAAAATTCTACGGCAATAGAACCAAATTCATGATAAAACTTTTCATAAATAAAGAATATTATAATGACACTGTTACACTTTATTTACTGTAGGAATTATGAGCATTGCCAGTTAATATTGACATTGCAGCTTCTCCTAGAAGAAGTACACAATGTTAATGTATAATAAGGCATATCAATGACAAAATTTTTCATGTTTATTTGTCAAACCTATACAGTTCTTTTATGAATGCTTACATTACACATGTGATATTACCTACCTTTGCCAATCTGGTACTGAGCTTCTGGGTCAAACTGAACATTTATATATGCAGCGGGTTCAAGAGATACATTGGTGTAATGGAGACCCAGATTACTTGCACGAATCTGAAATTTAATGAAGAAACCGGGATTATAAATTTGTCATTGATGTGAATTTTTGTTGAAAGAAAAATTCACAATTTTCTTCAATGGTGGACTTACTTTGGTAATTTGTCATGGGTCCTTACATCCCTGTAAACTAGCTACAAATGATCTTAACAAACTGGTCACTTAAGTTATTTATTGCAGCTTTTCTTAATTTTTTAATCATAATTTATAAAAGAAAAGGGTATTAATACGAAAAATCAATTTAGCCTATCCAAAGGCAAGAGACACTACATAATGCCATAGTATGCATATTTATTGTAATATTTAATATATTCATTTTACAAAGATTTGTACAGTAATGCATCAATGACAGACACTGTTTTCATCTCTCTGAACACGAAAAAGATTTTCGAAAGAATCTGATGCAAAATACCTGATCAAAGAACGAATCAGGAATCACAAAGTTACAGTTATAATATTCATAACACATTTCACAACATATTTTGTTTTCATGGTTATTTCAAAAGTGCATCTTTTCATGAATAATCGTGAAGTTTGCAGAGAGAGTTCCGACTCACTGTTCCTCCACTTCTGACATTGAGGGTGGTTCCGGTCAGAGACGTTGAGCCAGCTATCCAATCGTTGATCAACAGACTGCCGAATGTTTTAACATCCAAGTGAGTAATGTTGATGGCCAGATCTCCAGAATGCTGCAATCCCACAATGCAATGCGAGCTCAGCTTCAGATGGTCCATAGAGTGCAATTCCCCTGAATAAACAAAATTCAAAATGCAATAACCAAATAAAAGAGCATAAATAAATATTTAGTTACAAGACTAAAAAATGACAAATTTTAAATTTTAAATTTCAAACCTTTTTTTTCAATGACTTACTAAATTCTTTCTGTTATACTAGATTACAAGTACTAGATTTCAAGTTTACTACTAGATTACAAGTTATGACCACTAGATTACAAGTTACTAGATTACAAGTTATGGTCAAAGCAGTCTTTATTCAGTAGTAACATAAAGTTCTCCGAAAAGGTTGCATTATGCCTTCCTCTACTTCAACAAGGAGTGCCTGCTTGTCTGTTTGGTGATCTCCAAGTTTACCTTCCAATCTGTGTGTGTCTGTCTGTGCATCTGTCTGTATGCTTGTCTGACAGTAGCTCTTTCTAATTGCTTGCCAGTTTATTTTATTCAATACATGTCTTCAATATTGTGTTCTTGTCTTCCTGTCCATGTGTCTTCCTGTCCCTTTGTCTTCTTGCCCACATGTCTTCCTGTACCTTTGTCTTCTTGTCTCTTTGTCGATGTGTCTTCCTGTCCCGTTGTCTTCCTGTCCCTTTGTCTTCTTGTTTCTCTGTCTTCTTATCTACCAGTTTTTGATTGTCTATTTATCTGACTTTCAGCTTGTGTCATTTCTAATATTAAAAATGCATAATTTTAAAGCAATAATGAGACCATTTTTTGTTTACCATATAATGATATCTCCACATTCTTGCAATCCAGTGACACAGGGAGAGTGACGGTAGTATCAGGACGAGCATAGATGGAGAACGGCATCAGGGTGTGATCTGACAAAATGGCAAACTCTTGACTGCCGAGGATGTCCAGCTGTCCAGTGTGGTCACCTTTTACTGCCTCGGTGGTCAGTGTGGCATTGTCTGTAAGAGCTAATGTAGCACCTCCCCTGATCTCAATCTAAACATGAAAGGAAACGGGTGTGATATGGGGTGCACAGAGGGCCGTTCTAGGGGTGCACAGAGGGCCGTTCTATTCATCATTCCCATGGAACCATTGTCTGTAAGAGCTACTGTAATGTAGCACCTCCCCTGATGTCAATATAAATATGAAAAGAAATGGGTGTGATATGGGGGCACAAAGGGCCGTTCTAGGGGTGCACAGAGGGCCGTTCTATTCATCATTCCCATGGAACCATTGTCTGTAAGAGCTACTGTAATGTAGCACCTCCCCTGATGTCAATATAAATA